>JAODLC010000066.1:2319837-2335817 GCA_026781145.1 Hippopotamyrus pictus | reverse complement strand
AGTCATTCTGCGCTGCAGATGGGTTAATCACGTTAAAAATTTTAATCAAATTAATCATGGTGATGGATTAATCCACGGTAACGCGTTAATTTTGACAGCCCTAGTGATAATGTTTATATATCTTGTATTTCACTCATAATTCATCACTGCGATGTAAACATTCTTAAAATAACATCCATCTCACATAGAGAAGCAGCCCTGTGTTGCCAGAAAACGTGTGGCAGGAGGGAAGGGTGGGAAATGATGGTGTCAACGCTCTGCTTGTCCTCCACCAGGTCCTCCAGTCATCGTGGGAATGAGCATCAACATCGCCAGCATTGACTCCATCTCAGAAGTCAACATGGTGAGTATGCAGCCGACGACTCAATCCAGCTCGTTAAACATTTGTCTCCCACGTGTGGAGAATGTTTTGACCCGTGGACCGAGACTCCTGGCAATTTCAGCATAGCATAGCATCATCGCCAACTCTAAAACAAAACAAAAAAAAAAACAAAACAACAAACGGAAAAAAATCGACTTGGCCTCTGAGCCACTGCGCTTGTACTGATGTCACAGCAACATTGGGAGGCGAGGAGTTGACAACCCAGCACCATAAGACTTCTAAGGATCTTAAACATCTTCAGATTATCCTCGAGGCTTGAGCTGGTATGGTCCAGGGCCGCTGGTTAAGTGTGAATTATCACAGATCTCCAAGCAGGCCTTCCCTGAAACGTTAAACCTTCTATTTTTTACACGAGATTACATGACTAATGTGAATGAGTAGCGATAGTCACACTCTCCCGCTTTTTTTGGGCACTGCTGTAGGATGTGTTGGCCAGTCATTCTGCTCTTTCCTTATAAAGAGCAGTCAGCCACTCAGAAAAGACGTGGGAGATGCCAATGTGTTTGTTTAAGCCGTTGGAAGCAATAAGGATGTGAATCATAGGCTCTGCCGCCATCAGCGGAACTGCGATGAGATAGCGGGACAATGCCATGCAGATCCAGGCACATTATCCAAACACATACGGTCTGATGCATCACAAAGCAGTATAATTCTCAAATTCAGCTTGCGGGGCTCTACGTCTGCCATGCTACAAGGTTCCTCATTAGATATTGCGGGCAAAAAAAAAAAAAACCTCAAAATTAAGAGAATTATGGTGAACGGCAAGAGCTGATAAGAAATGCTGACTCATATTTCTACACGTGGTTTGAAATCTGCCCCAATGATGCTATTTTCGTGAGGCGGCAGCCACACTTCACGTTAAGTCTGCCTCCATTTTTGCCGGGTGGAGCGCTGGCCCGGGATTTCCCTGGGGAAAATCTAACGCAAACAAAACGGAGTGCAAAGACAAATGTGAGTATGACGCAGACATACTGCGTGACACTGACAGACACGGGAAAAATGATCATGAGGCAGCTGAAAAATGTTCAAAGGTAGGAGTGAGCGGCATGATTCTTCTTCGGACGATTTTTCGGTTATCGGTTTAGAGATTAAAGGTTAAGATTAACTGCTAGATTTCTGTGTTATCTGCTCAGCTGCATCAGTTCCCTACTTTTCCATGAGTTCACTGATCACAAAACTGGATTATTCACCTGGGTGATCTACGTGCAACGCAATGGTCTCGTATTTCCTCCAACGTAAATTAAGTCGGGGGTAGAAATGTGGCCACGTTTTACTTAGCGCAAATTTGTACTTCTCTCTTTATATATGTGGTATCGATACGAGTACTTTTACAGTGACTAATTTCAAAAGTTCATTTGAAGTGCAACGGCGGAGGAGGTGGTCAGCGTCACCTCTGGGACACAAGTGGATCATGGGAACAAATAGCCCATCATATGCTTTGCGTTTAGCATGGAAATATATATGTAATACGGGATGGAACACATGTTTAGGCCATCCTGTCTGATGCCATACAGTACGTCGCAGGCCCTAAGTGACACGTTTAACTAAGGCTCCCGAAAACAAAGGCGGGCTTCTTCGAAATTCCGGAATCCCCCCACGTCAGTCCTCGTGGTAGTAATGTATAGCAAATGATTATTTCATTGTAGTTCGACTACTGTGCAAGAAACTTTTAGCTTTTGGCTAACCTTCAGCTTCACAGTGAACTCTTTGCATTTACATTTATGTTTACTTGGCATGTTTCTTCAAAGTGACGATCAAGTGACTCTTTTGCTGTACTGTTGACTGCAAATGATCTGCTTTACATTTTTTACAGATTTACATGCTAAACCCTGACTAATATATAACGCATGCTAAATATGTAAGTATATGCACGACAAGCCCTTTTTGGTTAATGTCGTCAGTAGCCAAACACCTATGAGCGAAGGCATTAGTGGCCGTGGCTCACTGTCCACAGCGAATTGCTGCTGTTGCGAATTCAATTCAAAATGCCCTTGCAAGATGTTTCATTCACACAGGAACAGATGTCAGGGTTCTACACTGACATTAATACGGATTTCATGATTTCTCCAGTCGCCACTGCGACTATAGGCGAGAGGCGCGGACAAGGCGCCCGTCACTCAGATGACCTGGGAGGGGAGCAAAAGGCACGGAAATTTTTAGACACACGCGGGCAACTGGTCAGCTGTCTGGCACTAGCCAGCCTGGTGACGTCAAGAACATAAATACGAACAATCAGAAATTCGTGGAAACGCCAGACACGCAAACTAGGGCTATAAAAATCCATCCACTCATTTTCCAGCTTGTCCTATGCAGTATGTGTGTGTGTGTGTGTGTGGGGGGGGGCGGGGGTGGGAGGGGTGGAGGGTCCAGAAGTCTATTCCATAACCTATAGCTGCAAGGCATGGAATAACCTAGGTTGGGGCACCAACCAATAGCAGGGCAAACACACCATTTGCACAAACGCCTATGGACAATTTGATGATCTTGACATCATCAGTATTACTGGGGGCCAGCGCCCCCACAGAACTGGCAACCATATCATGATGGCATGCCATGCTGAAGGGGTGTGGCCTGAGGGACTGGAAATCCTTACTGAACAATAATGACGGCAGCAGATGCTGAAACAAAAGCCGTTCGCACTGTGAAGGTGGAGTTCACGCCTCCAGCATGCCCCCGAGATTGCACTCCCCGCTCCCACATGAAATACGCTACGCTGCACAACACCTTTACGCACCCCCACCCCCCAGGGAATCACCAAACATCTGGATTTTCATCTAATTAATCACAAAGTTACATCCTGAAATGACAACAGAAGTCATTTGCACCATAAATGTGCCATGCTGAATACCGGCCAGCAAGTGTGTTTTTATATCAAAATAAAAGTACAACACTTATATGGCCAGGAAACTGAAGAAGTTCACCGATCGTATTTCCCAGGAAGTGCTCATGTCAGGAGGGTGTCCAATGGGAAAATCCAGGCTGAGGGCATCTGAGGCACGATCCGGTCTACAGCCCGACCTTCGAGACTCAGGTAGTGCAGATTCCCGTAGCCAGAATGCTAGCTCAGGAAATCCCGTTTACCATCCCTTGCGCTTTTGTCATCTTTTTGCCAACGTGCAATCTATATCAAAATTGAGCAGCGTTTTCCCGCTTAAGATATTCCATGCGCACACAGGCCCGGTTTAATAGAATTTGCTGTTTATCACAATGGCCACATCAATCACCGGTACATTACCTTTCCCGTCGCAACAGTTATTATTCACCGAAACATAATATATGATTTGAGGCGCGTTCGCCGCGCAGTATCGTCGGGAGTGACTCGTTCCTGCAATTTTATGGAGCCACGGATGCAAAAGGGAGGCGGCTCACGAGCACCTTCCTTTGATTTAATTATAAATATTCCCGTTCCGAAGCCATAAGTCACTCGAAATGCGAGGAATTGCAGTCGAAAGACAAAAGAAACGCAAATTGATTTTTTTTTCCCCCCCCAGTTGGCCAGTCCTCTTCATTGCCTAGGCAGCGTATAAAATTTTTTAAGACGTATACACGAAATGTCTCGAATGCGATGCGTGCCCTTGGGTTATTCGATGGATTGATTGTAAACTGAATGACGTTAACCAAAATGGGTACCGGTGGACCATCCATCACCCATTACGATGGTGTCCTGCAGCGTTACATTTAATAGCCTATAAACCCATTAGCTTTAGGCAGATCGGGTCCGGGTTCAGGCCCTCCCCAATCAGAGACGCCCTGACGCATGGCTCCTGTCCGTCATAGCTGTGGGCGGGGCTTCCATCCGTTTCAGCTGATGACCACGCCCCTCTCCGTTATGACTTCACAGTGCGTGCCTGGAGACTGGCGAGCAGGACGATCAAGGCCGTCTCCATGGTTTCCACGGTGGCTGGCCTGCCACGGCCAAAGACAGGAAAAAGGACAGACCACGAAAACGCAGTTTGTCGCACATGAAACAATAAGTCAGCGACTGCCGTCATGTAATAAATCAGCAGGTGATGCTGGGAAGTAAACAGGCACCCAAAAAGTGCAGTGAAGAAATGAGCACGCTCAGGTATGCCCCTGGTGACATTTTAAATGCTTAACGGGGTCATTTTGATCTGGTAGAATTCTACACACCCGGCACTGCAGGATTGCTAACGAAGCTGACCTTTTAGTATAATGTACGTTTCAAAATGCTTATGTTTTGTTATTATATTGTTGTCATCATATTTTAGGTTTCCGCGTCCAAGCAGTATGTAAGCAAAACAGTCTTCAGTCCATGCGAGCTCTGAACTAAAAAGCACAGTAAGTCATTCAACAGCTTTCAAAGACGTGCGAAGGAAAATCATTTTCTTTGCAGGTGTGCCTGCGTTGTCGCCTTTAAATTTAATACCAGCCCAATCAATAAGACCAACAAAGAGACTGAGAATTCCTGCCCCCAAATATGGCGTTTTCAGTAGAGGACGTGCTAACCTTTTAATTTCCATGGAAACAGATAACTAATTCAGATTAATTCCACAATACCATATTTACATAATGTAGAAGGGGCTTGCATCATATACTAAACACATATACTAAGTGTAGGACACGGAACATCTTTTGTACAGAATTATATGATGCATATATTCTGTATATATATATATATATATATAAATAAAAATAGATGGAAATGTTTATCCTACTGGCTACTATGATCTCCGTATCTGGATTTTCAAATATTTGAGTGTAACTCAACATTATGTTACTTTAGTAAGCTCTCTACGTACATGGCAAGGTAAAATGATTTTTAAGTCACATTAAAGTTATAGAATTATGCATACAAAACATGAACATGAGTTTGCTAGCATATAATAAGCATATTAAACCTCTTTACCATAGTTTAAGAATAAATATACAAGCAAACTATTTTGCTCTCTGTTATGTTCAAGGTAGAGATCCCAATGGTGACCCTGATGTAGTAAAATTGAGAAAGGTACAAGAACTGGTGAATCGCCTCAGTAAACAACCAGCGGAAGCATAGTAATAATAATTATCTTGCGTTGTTCTCTGGCTGTTTGAGATAATTGAATGATTTATAGACATGAGCCAGAACATTGTCCACCATCCACTGTGACCTCCGTCCGCTCAGCACTCTGACCCAAGGCCATTCTCAGTTTTCTGGGGAGTCGCTGTCTTTCCATTGGACCCGTTTGACAAACGTTAATGTCACGGACATCTGAACGTATCTCCGCGTCCACAAGACCCGTCCGATAGCATATACATATTCTACACAGTCAAGTCACCACCTTCTCCGATGAAATGGGGAGTGGGGGGAGGTATTCCTAGTTACTCTCTGGGGATCAATTCAGCTAATACCACCATGTCATCTCTCGCTTTATTATAAATTATCTAAGTCGGCAGACTGGAAGAGCGGAATACCTATTCCCTCCATTTTGGCTCCAAAAGGAAAAAACAACGCAAGCTAGACAGAATTGCTTTCTTTGACAATATCTCGCAACGCAATGTTTTGGCCCCAAAAACATTATTAATACATGTTTATGTATGTAAGATACCTATTTCTATCACATATGCTTGTGTATCTAGGCATAGTACGGCTTAATGGAATGCTAACATGCTAATTACCAAGCTAACGCATATAAAGTAAAACCTCCACTATTTATCTAACCAACTGTAACATTACAGTAAAGCAGTCTAATACATTTTGATGTAAAACTAATTATTGTCAGACTCTTAAAAATGGCTACTAATCATAATTACAATACTGATCTCAATAGTTCATTTTCAATTAATGCGGAGCTGGTTTAATTGGAGACATTGTATGTAGGTCTTTGAGTGTAACCGCGGGTCTGGCGTCTCAGAGGAAGCCTTGGCTTGCTCCGCTCTCCCCCTCCCTCTCGTATCCAGTACGCTGCTGCTACCGGATTCTTGCTAACTCGACCGGACTGGCTCCACCACAAGATCCATTTTATTCACAGCTTTTCCACCGGAATCATGGCAGGGGATTTAATCCAGAGTTTTGGAACGTGGATGTTTTTTTTAATCATTATTTAATAAATTACTGAAATTATTATTATCCGATATGCATAAATGTCATAATTTGTGCCCTTTCTTGTGTCGTGGTCCTTTGATTTATTAATTCTGGTGTTATTGCAGAACGCCCCAGTACTGCCGCCGTTCTTGACGACACCGCATATTCCGTATGATATCTCGTTTTTATTTTTGTTTCCCAGAACATCTGAACCATTAAGAATAGAAAACGCTGAATCAGATCGTAAGAAGGTTACATGGAATCCTGAGCAGAACAGTACATAATCTAAGTCTTCAAGCTATTCATGAGATTCCTCCTTCAAAAAAAAATTACAAAACCATCTTTCATTTCCATCTGCTGATTCAGTGCAAAGAACAAATTTGAATACCAAGGTAAATAAGTAGATGGATGATTCATACAACACAGCAACATGCAGTTTACAACATGTTCTGGAAACAGAGCGAGTAATGTTATAGATTTATGGTCTGCCGTCTGGTGTTTTGTAATTTTATCTTATTCCAGGTGTCCAGATGTTATTAAGGGATTTCAAATGGAACACTGGGGATTCTTTCTTTTCATAACCTAGGAAATGTAGGTCATTTTATATCCAGCCGAATGACCACTAAGATCTTTTCCCCCAATCTGCTAACAAAAGAAGATACGAATAATAACTTAGTTTAAAATTATATAATCCAGTGACCTGGCAAACCTTACCAACTGAATTCAGTCAGCATCTATAGATTTTGACTGCTGCTTCCATTTTCTCCGATTACTTGCTGATAAAAAGTGTGCCTGGACTCATAAGAAGCGGGTGAAATAAGAGATGCAGTATTTGCGGGGATGTGTAGTTCCGGCTCATGGGTGAAGCCTGAGTGGTAGAGCTTTTCACAGGAGTCCCAGAGCAAGAGTTCTGAGTGACTCTGACAAGAACAGCTGTACCTCACACATTTGTTCGGATTGTGTATAGACACACATGGCTGGTCAGCACAGCAGCAGTGAAGGGTAAACGGAGTTCTCCCTTCGGCTTAGTACAGTGTCCATTGGGGGCTCGAAGCACAGCACAGACACACAGAGTCACCGTCCTGATGGGGACTGGCAATTTTCCTGATCTTTGGGCGGCTTAGCTGAGTTACCCTCCTAGTGAGAACCATCATCATGTCTGGTCTTGCTCATTGACTCGACTGGTCTAAGGCATTTGGGCAGAGTCTCCCTCCTGAAGTGGGCCATTGATTGACTTGTCTGGTTTAGGGCAACTAGGCAGTCTCCCTCTTGAAGGGGATCGCTCATTGACTTGACCGTTCTAGGGCATTTGGGCAGAGTCTCCCTTCTGATGGGGATCGCTCATTGACTTCACCGATTTAGGGCATTTAGGCAGAGTCTCTTTCCTGATAGGGATCGCTCATTGACTTGACCGTTCTAGGGCATTTGGGCAGAGTCTCACTTCTGATGGGGATCGCTCATTGACTTGACCATTCTAGGTCATTTGGGTAGAGTCTCCTTCCTGATGGGGATCGCTCATTGACTTGACCGTTCTAGGGCATTTGGGCAGAGTCTCCCTTCTGATGGGGATCGTTCATTGACTTGACCGTTGTAGGGCATTTGGGCAGAGTCTCCTTCCTGATGGGGATCGCTCATTGACTTGACCGTTCTGGGGCATTTGGGCAGAGTCTCCCTTCTGATGGGGATCGCTCAATGACTTGACCGTTCTAGGGCATTTGGGCAGAGTCTCCCTTCTGATGGGGATCGCTCATTGACTTGACCGTTCTAGGACATTTGCGCAGAGTCTCCTTCCTGATGGGGATCGCTCATTGACTTGACCGTTCTAGGGCATTTGGGCAGAGTCTCCGTCCTGATGAGGATCGATCATTGACTTTTCTGTTTTAGGGCAACCAGACAGAGTCTCCCTTTTAAAGAGGATCGTTCATTGACTTGTCCAGTTTAGGGCATTTGGACAGAGTCTCCCTCCTGATAGGGACCGCTCATTGACTTGTGCACACCCAGGCAGGTGGGCAGAGGTGTCATAGTGAGCATTAACTGAGCCAGACAGCAGTCAAATTGCAGACACACTCTCGCCGGCTGCTGCAGCACCTGCACCGAATGCTAAATGGATTGCTGCGTGTTCAGATATCCGTGCCTCTTCCCTGAGATCATCACCAAGCCCAGACCACGATGACAGCCTGGCCATCTACATAAACCATCTGCACTCTTCATCATCGGCCACAAGTACGGAAACAAAAGGACATAACTTGCAGCATCAGCTTGCGATATTAATAATGTGTATTGATTGCAGGTGTCGTAGTAAAGCTCCAAATATGATTGAGTGAAATATCACTAGACGATTCCTTTTAGGGACAGCGCTAAACCTTTTCTGACCTCCCATGATAAATCATTACACAAAGCAATAAATGTGGTCATTTTTTTTCTTCCAGTTTTACTCCCAGGACATTTTTTTTTTTGAAAAATATTTAAATAAATAAAAATAAAAAATTGTTCCCTGTGCCAAAATATTAACCTCCTTGTCTGTCATTCTCAGGCACAATGATCCAGCTTTGTTTTGCAGTGGGTTACTGTGTTTAGCACAAGGATGATATAAATCTTCCTCATTTTGGTTAATGCTAAGGCTTTTCAGTCATAAGTCATCTTGGGATCATGCAACAGGTACATGTCAAACAGAGATTCCTCCAAATTAAAACATTCATCAGGAACATAAGCAAGCAGACTTAAAGTGGTGATTCTACGTCACGTATAGACCACCAGGGTGGGTGGGGGGGGGCGGGGGGGTGCTGTACACAGAGGGACGCTCTAAACTTTAAGGTCAACGAGGCGGAAGTAGCGATGGACGGAGGGGCGGAGTTATGTCGTAGCACAGTATCAGAACGAGTGATGGCACACCAAGCGGAGGTTGTGCGCCTCCACGAGTGCCCATCGCAAAGATGGCAGAGTGCCCCCCACTTCGTCTCTGCCTGCCAAGGAATGAGGGCAGACATCTCAGTTAAACCCAGCTAAAGCCCCATTGTCTCAATACATCAGCATACGTTCATACAGCCAGAGGCAGACACTGCAGCTCTAGAAAGTAAAAATCCAAACAGGGATTTTGTTTCAACCAGCCAGTTGAGTACTCTGTGACTGTGACTCTTTATGCTCAACTGGTTTGTTGAAACAAAATCCCTGTTTGGATTTTTACTTTCTGGACCTAAAATGTCCACCTCTCCTTTTATTTACAATGAACAAAATCCATATGACTAATACAACCGATTTCATGTTCAAACTACTAAAGTCAATAAAAAGGTAGATGCAACTGAATTTTGTTAATCAGCATATCATCATTATTGCTTGCTTGGCAGATACTCTGATCAAGGCCGATATAGTTTGGGAATCAGTACATTTTCAATGTATAAAACACTAAATCAAGGCCAGGAAGTAGATCACTGAGGGTGTGGCTTTGTGACCTGAAGTTTCCTGGGTCGAGCATTTATGGAGATTCTGCTTTGGTCCAGGAGGCAAATTCTTTTGAATATCCATCAGAGAAGCCACAACACAGTAGTTTATTCGATAACTGCATTTTTTTCATGTGTTCACAACATTGTTTTCAGTGCAAAACAGTAAAAAGGTGAGTTTTAATGCACAAGCTGACCAAGAATCTTATTGGAGGTATCTTGAGTGAGCGGTCCTCCTAAGACTGACCTGCACTCTGTAAAGGATGCTGACCACCTGATTCTGCTCCCTCCCTTTGCCAGGATTACACCATCACCATGTACTTCCAGCAAAGCTGGCGTGACAAGCGGCTGGCATATGCCGAACTCGCGCTCAACCTCACGCTAGACAACCGCGTGGCTGACCAACTCTGGCTCCCGGACACCTACTTTCTCAACGACAAGAAGTCCTTCCTGCACGGGGTGACGGTGAAGAACCGCATGATCCGGCTGCATCCTGACGGCACGGTCCTCTACGGACTCAGGTGGGCCTCCTGACGCTCATATGGCTTGCCGTCTTTATGATACCAGGAGGACAATTGTGGAAAACAAATTTGCAGTAAAAAAACACAAATAGCAATGTCTTCTCAATAAGGTCCTTCAAAACTTCTCATCAAACCTTCTCTCCTCATGGTAATATATAAGGAAACTGTAAGTTCCATGATTCCAGTTGTCCAGTATCAAATGCTGAGACAGATTTGATTTCATTTGTGTTCATCTTATTTTCCTGTCTTAAACACTTAAATCATGGGCTGGGCCCATGTGATACATGAACATAGCTGCCTCCCTTGGATCTAAAGTTATGGTGCAGTTAAGAGACAGGAATACCTTTCACAGTGATCGCAAGCTTCACAATTACAGATAAAAACAAATCCAGCGACATCCCTGGGAAGAAGCCAAGTTCCTTGGACATCTGTTGATAATGACTGCATGAGCTGCGATGGGAGGCAGGCATTAATATTGTGAACTTGACGTATTGAACATACGCCATATCTTTGCCATTTTGAGCATCGTGCAGAAAATCAGCTCTCTCTAGCCATGTTTGCGTGGGCAGCTAGACCTAATTTACGGACCCTCTTGCAGAAACAAGACGGCGTGCAGCTATTGACATTTTCCGGAAGCTGCCAGACTCCGCTTCTTCCTTCTTGCGCTTGTCGCACCGATGTTTATCTCTTCCCTTAATTAAAGGCAAAGTTATGGCGTACAGTATATTATTACTGCAGCTTTAACGTATAGAGGGCTTCTCGACCCCGGCTGAATGCACGAGGTGGATGCCATATGGCACTGGACTTCGTCCAAGCTGCGGGGTCGAGACTGATGACAGTCCAGCCGTGAAGATCTAATTAAATCGACAAGGCTTTATAGACGTAATGCTAAGCTGCACCTCCTGCGAGGTGGAGGTGCTGGAGATCAGGTCTCGGCCCCATGTTGGAGGAGAGGGTCTGCAGGTATCCCTGCAAGGACAACTAGGAAGGATCCTCCAGGGTGTCAGACAGGCGGTCACAGAGAGGAGAGACAGCAAGCACTGGAATAGCAAAGAGGCATGCAGTCATAAACAGCTTTTAGGATGATAAGTCCCTGGTGGAACATCCATAAACTTCATTAAGTGTTCTGCAGAGATGGAGCACCACAGAATCGCCAAATGGCTTCTGTTCATAGTGGCCTTACAGATGATGGTGTCTTTTCGTAATTATTTGCTTTGAAACAAGGCCTGGGGTGGAAAAAAAAGAAAAGAGAAATGGGTCCAGGGGGAGGCCTATATAAAAATGTATTTAACTGGCTTTGTTTTCCTGTTAGACCAAATGATGCTGTACCGCTTTCCATAAGCACTGCAGAACAGAATTCTGTAGCAGTGTATTAATGAACATTTCCCCAGTGGTCTGTGCGGGTCAGCGGCACGCAACTCTCGAAGCCAGAGGTTTACATTCACATTTGCATTTATTTGTTTATTTGTCTATTTATTTGTTTGTCAGGCACTTTTGTCCGATGTGACGTATGAGCGAGGCAGATAATACACCACAGCTATCAAGAAGCCAACGTAGCTGCACTTGTTGCTGGGCGTGGACTTCCAATGAGTGACCAGAAACAAGTGCAAGGTGGTCTTGGAGCCGGGCTTATTGGATGCTGATGAAGTAGCCAAAAAAAAACTAATGGTTTGAGTTTTTTTTTCCCTCCCAGTAATCAGGCTACCAGGCAACAGAACCACTGAGATCCTTCCGGAATTTGTCCAGAAAGACCACAAGGCAAAAATTCCCCACTGATGTTCAAGCTGCTCCCTGTGAAAAAAAAAATCACTGCATTTGTATTACTATTGAAAGTCTTTTTCTTTAATATGAATAATGGCACCAGAGATCTGGCTGTGCTGTGATGGGTCCGGTAAAGAACAGCCACATTCAAGCACACTGAAGACAAGGTGCTGTGCTGGGAGTTCCTTCTAAAGCTAGAGGCCGGTGCGCAGTGGTAATAAAATCACAGATCGATGGCAAACAGATCTGTGGAACTAGCCCAGGAGCCTGCCGATGTCCGGTCAACGGTGCAGCCTCCTGCTCGGGCTTCCGTGTGCCCGTGAAAAGACACCAAAATGCTGTACATGAGGAACAAAATGGTTGCTAGGGAAGGGCCTGCACTCCGCTAAGGCTTCTGCTTTTGTCGGGCGCCTGTTTGCTTAGTTATCACACGATTTGTGCCACGGAGGGCGAGAAAAAAAGGATAATCATTTCTTAATAAACACACCGTTTCGAGTGCGAGTATATTTTTCTCGTGACCCGCTCGTTTTGAAGTTTCCATAGCAGCGGCCGTGCATCGCCGCAGAACGCGTCGCTCTGAGATAATGGGCTGCAAACTCAAGTGGCTCGATGTTTAGAGGGTGCACGGCTGCAACAGGAAGTGTGAAAGACTGAAAAGGGAGTGGGGTGGGGGGAGGGAGGGGACTTACGATAAAGAAAAAGAAATACAAATATGTTGGTCTAAAGCATCTATTTATGGTGAGCGCTAAGGGCACGGATGCTAAGGCTAAGGCCCACATTTGGTGGTTGCAAACGTTTGCATGCCCAAAATATCAACGCTAACCAAGCCGTTTTTCCACTGAACAGAGCCCAGGGCGTCGTACTTAATGTGGACTTTGCGATATTACGATGTGAACGGGGGGAATTAGCGAAAGACGAATTAGCCTGTGCTACTCAGATGCAGCATCTGGGCGGCCTCCGCGTCCCATCACATCCTGTCAGCTCACGCAAATCAAGAGTACCGCATTTCGTGGGCAAAATCACCACATGGCTTATTTTCCTGAAGGACGCAGGACCAGGGTTATTATCGTTAACGAAACTGGAAACTAAATCTATAACAAAACATTATTTGTAAACAGAAATAAAATAGGACATGAAAATAAAACTAAAGGAAAACTCTAAATATTGCTTCCAAAACTAACGGAAATAAAATTTCAAATACTTTGTGTTATTTTTAAAAGCGATTTTGTAATGATTTGTTCATTTTTCCTCCTTGATGGAAATCGCTCAAGTAAATGTAAGCGTCTTTAGATGGCCATTTATAATACCCGGAACAGTGTTTTGCCCATTTGGAGTACATAACGTACACTTCATGTGAGTATTCATGCTGGATTTTCTAAAGATACGCAAAATATCTCTACAACTCTCAGTCTATCCCTAGAAATAAATCTACTTAAACTGAAACTAAAATATATAAAAACTAAAATGAAATATTCCTTTAAACTATTAAAGGAACAAAACATCTCAAATGAAAATTGAAAACAAAAACAAAAAATAAATTAATCAAAACTATAACAACACTGCACAGGACTGATGGTTCTGTGGCATGCATGGTTAGCTTAGCTGTTACCCAGGTGCATGGTTAGCTTAGCTGTTAGCCAGGTGCGTTTCAGACAGATTTTATATAACTTCAGAGAAGGCAGACTAATGCTCTTAACAGAACACTTGTTATACAGGCTATTGACGACGCTGATATATTATTGTAACTAATTAAAAGGTAAAGTCTATCCATCTATCATGTCCACTTTTCCTCGTAGGACAGAGATCAAAGGTTTGTGATAAAAAATGAGACATAGCAGGTTGAGACATGACAGCAGTCCATCAGTAAGCACACAGTCTGTCTCACACAAACACATTCCTGTTTTAGTGCAATTGTGTTTGTACTCCGGGAAGAGAACATGCAAGATCTCGGGCCCCAGACAGACAAGGTGCCAGCGATACCTGCTGATCCACAAAGGCAGACTTCAGTCGTCGATCAGACGCGTAAACATCGCATTACGCCGTTCCCGGCCCCATATGGTCCTTCGAGGTATGAAGAGACCAAGCAGAATCATTCAAAAAATATGTCTTTGCGTGGTTAATGCTTCAACGTGGCAATGAACTAGCCAAAAACATGTATCTTGTGTCACTACACAAAGCCACAGAATCTTGACCAGTCACCTCGAGGGGTCACAATATTTTGACCAATCTCTGCACATGGCCACAACATCCAGATCAATCACCACACGAGGCCCTCGCTTGGCCCATAGGAGCTCCACGAGCCGGTGGCCGAATTCCTCGAGCTTAGGTCACCCTTTGTGGTTTGCAGTGCGAAAAAGGGAACAGGTTGGCAGGGGTGTGAACACGAAGAGAGCGAGTGTCACCAGCTGTACTAAACATCGTAAGAAGAAGGAATCAGCAAAACGATGAGTATCCCATTCACTTTGGCTGGCGAGGGATGTCAACCGGGAGAAATCGGCCCCATAGTGATTAACCTAACCAATTAACCTGAGAAGGGTAATACGAGAGCATGGAAAAAGGAGGCGCGTTGACAGACATGCTAATACGACGTTCGGTTTCCGTGTTCGTCTGTACGGGCCTCTTACCAGGACATTCCCACTCAGTTGAGGTGTTGATATGAACAGCATGAACATAGAAGTAATTACTAAATGTGCTGCCCTAGTAGGTAGCCTGAAAATGACGCCCCAAAACACATCATAGTGTAGGCGTGGGGCGCACTCCAGTCCACAACGTGGAGCACAGTATCGCTTACAGAGAGGAGCCGAACCTTCCAGAACTTGCTGGGATTTAACATTGCTAATGTAATTACCGACATCACTGGGGAGTCTATCACTTCAGGATGAACCATTCGTGTTCAGCTGTGCTTTCTTTAACACCTTAATTTCACACCGGGGTAGAGACTGTAAATGATACGTCACCTCTGAAGTTTAGCGTACAGTACCAAACCCACAGCCTAACATGACTGAGGGTGATAATCACTCACACTGTTAATAAGGCCTATTTAGAGTAGGTGGTCATTTTTAACGGGAGTACCTGTAATCTTACATACATCCGTCTTCTGTCCAAGGTCCTGGTCATGGAGGATGGGGGACTGTAAGCTATCCTAGGCAGCAAAGGGCCAGGGCACACCTGAAACAGGACACCAGTCCATTACAGGATACATATACCATATGAGAGTTAGAGACAGCAACTAACCTAGCTACATGTTTTTGGGCCAAATTGCCCACACATGTGCCTGCTCCTGGCTGGGCTCCGGACCCCCCCACGACCCTCAACAGGACAAGAAGTTTCAGAAGATGCATGAATGGATGTTTTTGGACTGCGGGAGAAAACCAGAGCCAGTGAGCCGTCATCGTGCCAGTTAAAATCTGAAGTTGGTGTAAAAAGTTGCAGTGAAGGTCCAGTAATCGTGTTACAGTTAAATGAAAAAGCAAATGATTCGTGTTATTATGTGATGCTGATAATGCTGAGTTATGAGAGTACTGAGGAAACGTATTAACTCTAGTAAGTGAGCATCAATAATCATTTTGTGTCTGGAAGATCTTTTTTTAAATGCCATTTGTCTCTGGATATTATAAAACTGTTATATATTAAACCGTAAGGAAAGTGATCATTAATACACTTTTTCTGATTCATCATCACTGAAAATGCTGACTTCTTGATTACTTAATTATTTGTATCTTGCTAGCTCTTGGTACTGGGTGCAGTATGTCTAGTCTATATCTGTAAATACGCCTATTTTTAAACAGTGTTGGGCATTTCAGGTCCAGAAGCTACAAATCCAGACCATGATTTTGTTTCTACCCAGCAGCTGAGTA
>JAODLC010000066.1:2278453-2317317 GCA_026781145.1 Hippopotamyrus pictus | reverse complement strand
CCTTCCCCCCCCCCCCCCCCCCCCACCCCGCCTCTGTTCTTCTCCCTCTCAGGATAACCACGACGGCGGCCTGCATGATGGACTTGAGAAGATACCCCCTCGATGAGCAGAACTGCACCCTGGAGATTGAGAGCTGTAGGTAGACCGCGGCCCGAGTCCATTTTCCAGGGAGGCGCCGCCGTCTCCCTGCCATTTCGCCAAACGTCCCAGCATCCATTTTAAAAAGCGCTGGGATGGCAAACTGGTATGTGCAGAGCTGCCGTCAGCTGGCTACAAATCAAAGAGAATCCATTCCTTTTATGTCTTCAGGTTCGCTCTCTGGCGCCTCTGAGAGCGAGTTAAACACGTGGGGACCTAATGATTTCTTTTCTTGTTTTTTTTAATATTGTGGATGAGAAAATGTGTCGGTGAATCGCAGCAGTGTTTACTTACTAGGAAATAAAACAGGCGCTTCTGGAGTCTTAATAACTATCTCAGCTTAACCACCGAAGGTCACGTGTCAGAAAACGCCCCAGAGCAGGCTGGGAAATAATGTAAACAGGTGCCAAATGTCAGCGGAAAAAATAATGTAAAACGCGAACTGATAAAGTCACAAAAAGTCCCGTGTAAAATAAGATGATGTTTCGTGTGATGCCCGCCTGGGAATACAAATGGTAATTGTTAATTAGCATTAACATTAATTAGGAAGGCCTAAGGAGGTTAGGTCTTTCAGCAGCACTGCTTGCTAAATGCTAGGTGTGGAATAGCCACTAAATGTAAATGGCTGGCTCATAATTAGTGAGTGGGGGAACACACATATGACCCACCCACCATCATTTATGAATATCTGTTTCCTCTAATGAATCGATGTGAGTCATTAGCACCAATAAGGCTGAGTGTAGCACCGTACTCAATCTGGACATCGACTACAGATCTTTAGCAAATATCCAGTGCTATAAACAGGGGCGAAAATGCATTGTACTGTCTCAAAAACAATAGCAATAATAATGAACAACAGATGTATTAATTATTGATCCATCCATCTTCCAGCTACATCTCCTGGTCAAGGTGGCTGCGGGCCGGGAGTCTGCACCAAGTAGTCACAAGAACACCAAGCTAGGGCACTCCAGGGGATGGGATGCCAGTTATTAATTTTTATAGTAACTTTGAATTCACTTACAGTTTTAGATGGTCACATGACAAGTTTTAGCTGGCTCAAGGGGTTTTTTTCATTACATTTAGCCATTTATTGTCTGGAGCAAGGAGATGGGCATCCAGCTTACTGGATCTCGGGGTCTGTGTGTGACCACTTTGGCTGTGTCACAATGTCACAGGAAGGCACCCTCATGCATTTTCATACAGAAGATGTGCGCCGGATATTTACATAGCTGGATTAGTACCGACCTCCCTGGCTTTGTCACATCCCATAATAGCATTACACGGCCATCTTGACAATGCAGGCTATGGCATCGGCAGTCACTAAAGGTGCATCAGGTAGCACAGGAGACAAGCACATTTACCCTGAAGTTTGCTAATTGGCATTCCATGAGGGGCTCTACTCTTGTACCCTTAAGCAGGGTACTGAATTGAGTTGCTCTGCTGTATAAAATACCTAAGATTATAAGTCTGGAAAAAAGTATCTCATAAACAACTAGAGAGTAACTTTTAGTTGTTTTATTGACTGTCCTGCCAACAATGAGCCAGCAGGAAAGTGTTTCTGTTTTTCAAAAATATTTTTCAAGAGACCAGCAAAAAATGTTATATGATTGCAAGTACACAAAATGTACCAAAAAAATCCTGTACAAACATAAACAAGTTTATATCAGCATTTTATACAATTAAGCTGAAAAGAAAATGGAGCTCTTTGTTGGATGGCGCCATTTAATACAGGCGTCTGAGTAACCTTTCCGTATGTAATCAAACGGCGATGATTTATTAACCAGCTATGTGTTACGGAACAGCCGCTAAATGGCTGTATCAGATAAAACCCAGAATGGCAACATGCTAAAGGTCACTTCTGACACTGCAGGACATGATATCACAACCCTTTTTTCCCGTGGTGCGAGCTGTAAATCTGCATACTTGCAGGGGCAATTCTAGGATTTTTTAAAGTGGGGGGGCATAAGAGGGGCTATAATTCATACTGAGGTGCAAGCCCTATGTTTCGGATCATTGAGTGACATAAAAGGTGGCCAATCAGCTTTTGGCTAAGGCCAGTACCCCTGGTGACCCCACCCCTGTATACACCCCCGCATAGCTGCCGTCTTCCCCATCCACATGCTATCTGCACTGGGGCCCAGCTGTCTGTCTCTGGAGCTCACTGCAGCCATCCGGCACTCTGCTTACATCACAACTCGCACACACCTCCTGCATCTGCAGTCCTTATGTTTTATTCTGTTACCGTCTGCACTGTTGTCTCTATCGTCGTGTTTTTCGAGCTACTGGCTGCCTAAATTTATTTCAGGATTAACGAGGAATCCATCCATCCATCCATCCGTCTGTCTGTATGTCTTTTGTGGTTCTGCAGGACCGTCCAACATTTCAGCCATGAGCACACCCCCAGGGCCTTCTAAAAGTTAAAAGGGAACATTTCACCTTATATTGCCAAAAAGAGCTGATCTGATTAATAATCTGTTTAGTTGTTGTTTTATTTGTTTTTTTTTTTCTTTTTTGCCTACTTTTCATTATGTATACCGGGGGCTGCAGTCCAAAACTTCCACTCCAACCCCAATACCCTAAAATCCTGCTGGTCAAAAAAGACTAACTTTTTTTTCTATGCATAACAAATTTCATAAGACAGAGAAAAGAAAACCGTTGCAGCAAAAACAACAGGGGTCACCTGACCACAGATTCTAGTACAGGAATGGGCAACTTTATCCAGAAAGGGCCATTGGGTATGTGGGTTTTCACTGCAACTCCTTAGATTAATAATTAGGGGACTGATTTGCTGAAGAGTCCTCACACCTGGGTTTGAACAGCTGACCTACAGGTTATCCCAAAAACCTGCATACAGACCAGCCCTTTGCGGATAAGATTGCCCCCCTCTACTCTGGAAGGGGGTCAATTATTTATAATGGCTTTTGGAGAAAAGTTATTGCAGAACACCCTTAACCCTTAGAACCCGACAAACGCAAAATGTGTTGATTTTTGCACCCATTAATCTTAGGCTTGTATCTTTGGATAGGTATAACACATAGACGTGAATCACTTATCGCTGGAATTGAGAGAAATTACTCGATCTGGCCGTCCAAGTCGCAACACTGTATGCTAAAGTATTCCAGAGTAATCCTGTGCACAATGTTTTAAAGATTTTCCACCAAAATGCACCCCTAACAATCCATGAAACATCGATATTATTCAGATTAGATGGAAAACAAAGTGCATATTTGCTTCTATTGTGATCCACACACTACCATTCTGGGGAAAAAATATTTATTTTATAATTAATTTATTATAAGTCTATAAAAGGGATAGAAAAAGACTCAAAAAAGGGCTGATAGAAATAACAACAAATTGCTTGATATTTTCATAATATTTATTCACAAAAGTGTATGCGTATGTTTGATGTTGAGCTCCGTCAAAGCAGTTGAAATGGAACGCACCCATCGTGCAATTGTAACATCTCCCACATGTAAACATAATGACGTGTTACAGCGATGGTTTGTTGTTTGAGGCTAAAATGCAGAGTCAAAGTTTCCTTTGCAAATGACACTTTACCAATCACAGCGTATATAGTAGGCGGAAAAACAACAGCGATCAACATTCAGCATTAGACTCTAAAACTCTCTCTCTCTGTGTTTATCCAGTAGGTCATAAAGTGCTTTTTGCTTTCAGTTTCTTTCAGATGTTATAAAGGTGTGCGTGTGTGTGTGTGTGTGTGTGTGTGTGTGTGTGTATATATAAAACATGCAAGTATCCAAAACCATACAGCATATGTGGCTGACTCATGTTCATACCATTTAATAAGCCTAAAATCAAAAGTATAGAAAGAATAAAATGGACAGATTTTAAAGGGTTAAAAGCTTTGTTAATCAGCCACTGTACTGTTGTACCATATAATATTTCCAGATAGAGATTTTTTGGTTGCACCTGGCTAAAGCGTCAAACTTATTAAACACAATTACTACTGTCAATCCTAAGAACGCATTTCTAAAAACTCACTTTTTGGATTAGTTCCATAAAATATCACTTTTTTTTTCCAAAGATTACCTCTATACTCACAGCTTTTTCATTCCTCTCAAGTCAACAAGAAAACAGTTTTAAAAATGCAATAAAATCATGCAGGGTCAGGAACACAAAATGCAAGAACAACAGAGGCTGAGAAAGGATTCCGGATAATTACACCCAGCCGGAAATAAATCCTTGCATCCTTACCAACTAGCCAATTACCCTACTCTAAGAATACTGCTAGCCGCTACAACAAGTGTAGCAAAAAAAAAAGTCTTTCAGAGACATGATTGAGAAAATGATTAAAAACGGATGGATCCCAGCCCGGGAAACTGTACAACCCCCAGTGGGACGCTTGCACAAGTGGGAGGGGGGGGGTGGCAGGGTGGTAATTAAAGTGTGAAATATAGCAGGAGCCTCAATGTTAAGGAAATGAAATTCCCAGGGAGAGGAGGGCAGTAGGGGAGTGGAATTATAATTCAGTTATGGTGTCACACGTCCAAGAGGGACTGCAATCTAGAGCCCAGCGGTTTCACATGTCCCCAAAGCTGCACCTGATTGGTCCAACTGCATTCCACAACTAGCAGCTGTTTCATCTAATTGGTCCAATCTAACTGAAAGCAGCACCCGGCTGGTCTAATCTCCTTGAAAAAGCATTTGATTGGTACAGTCTCCCGAAAGCAGCATGCGGTGAGTCTGACTTCCTCAAAGCAGCATCCGATTGGTCCAATCTATCTGAAGCAGCATCCAATTGCACTAATCTCCCCGAAGCAGTATTCAATTGGTATGATTCCCCCAAAGCAGCATCTGACTGGTCTAATCTCTCTAAACAAGAATATGATCGGTATGATCTCGCCGAAGCAGCATCAGATTTGTCCAGTCTTCTCAAAGCTGTAACTAATTCATCCAGTTTTCCCAAGGTAGCATTTGACTGGTGCATTCTCTCTGAAGCAACTGTTAGCCAAGTCCAGTCACCTAACTGTTGTCCTCTTCTTCACAGATGGATACACAACAGACGACATTGTGTTCTTCTGGCAAGGTGGGGACAATGCAGTGACAGGTGTGGACAAGCTGGAGCTGCCTCAGTTCTCCATCGTTGAGTTACACCTGGTATCGAGGGAGGTCAGATTCACCACAGGTAAGGGCCCGTGGGGAAACAATGACACACCTATTGTTCTGTTTCAGGGAAACTCTTTGATGACTTGTTGATCACAGTACCTTTAGAAGACTGTTCAGATCAGAGATGGAGCCAATCAATGTGAATGATGGTCGTCTGACTCTCTCCCAGGAGGAGCCACACCCCATATACTCAGTCAGTTATAAACGTTTTTCGCATGGCACGTGTCAGAGGAGACTTGCTCCAAAATTAAAAAGCAGGCAGACTGCAGAGCCCCGAGATCAGGATCCATAAGCTTCCCTTAAGCGTGCTGGGCGGCTGTGGTACCCACAGCGGGACAAATGCTGCCGGTCTCCCCGCACTGAGGAACCGAAAAGGATGCTGTGCTTGCAAGTCTGCGCCGCGTTCAATCGGAAATCGAACCTGTTCCTTAAAATGAAGGAACTGAAGAGATGAAGCAGCCCGCGAGAGCACACGGAGAAATGGATACATGGAGCGCTAGATTTTCCTTCTTCCCTTCCCTGTCATTAACGTTGCCTCTGTTTCTCTCTTCTCTCCGTTCCTGTTCATCGTTAAGGCTCTTATCCTCGGCTCTCCCTGAGCTTCAGGATCAAGAGAAACATCGGCTACTTCATCCTGCAGACCTACATGCCTTCTATCCTGATCACCATCCTCTCCTGGGTCTCCTTCTGGATCAATTACGATGCCTCTGCTGCTCGGGTGGCCCTGGGTGAGTTGACTGCACTGGGAAAGGACAGGGTGCTTAAGAGGGATATCTCAAGTGTGTGTATCACCTTCCCATTATGATGTTTGGTGTGACATTGGTACCAGAGCAGCCTCAAGGGACTGGGGACTGTTAGCTGGATTTCTACAAAGCTCAGAGACATGTCAGTCACTCACTACTGCTGCTGGATGCTAAGCTTTAGAGGTTGGGCAGCATACATCTCTGCAAAAAATTAAGAGACCAAAGCAAAAAAGTTTCACTCATTTCTTAATTTATGGGTATGCGCCTGTATAAAATATACATTGTTTTACAAACTCCAGCCTGGCTCTTCCCTGCTTCTCATTGATGAAGGGCTTCTTCCTTGCTTTATGGGTGTTCAGGCCTGCTTCTAGGAGAATGTTATGAATTGTCCTAGCAGTGCACTTCACACCACTTAATGTTTCCCATTCTTTTTGAAGGTCACTTGAGGTCATCCTCAGATTTATGACGCACTGCAGGATAAGTCGATGGTCATCTTTGGCATTAGAAAGTTGCTTCTCCTTTCTTCCTGGCTGGTTTTTGGTCGTTCCCAGTGTCTCCCGTTTCACCTTGTTCTTGCGTACTGCTGTCTTAGAAACTTTGAGCCTGGAAGCAGCCTGTCATTCACTGTAGCCGTCTGCCAGCAGCATCAGGATTAAACTAGGATTTAAAAATGCAGATTTTTTAAAAAAAAAACATAGTCTCTTAATTTTTTCCAGAGCTGTATGTGAAATGTAGGCCGCTCGATGCTATGTACAGACGGAAGTCAATCTAAAAGATGTCTTCAGGCTCAATTCATAATTATTTGACCTTGACTGGCACGCTGATCATATGTATCTCATTTGCCATTTTGCTAATGGTTTTTGTCTTTCTGCCAATGGCAGGTGTTACGACGGTGCTCACCATGACGACCATCAACACCCACCTGCGAGAGACCCTCCCAAAGATCCCCTATGTCAAAGCCATCGACGTCTACCTCATGGGCTGCTTTGTGTTTGTGTTCCTGGCCCTGCTTGAATATGCCTTTGTAAACTATGTGTTCTTTGGCCGGGGGCCCCAACAGCAGAAGAAGGTCAACGAGAGGCTCAACAAAGCCAACAATGAGCGTCAACGCTACGAGGAGAAGCGCATGAGAGAGCAGGTTTGTGTCTGAGGATCCCCCCCCCCCACCTCGCCCAGTAGCATTTTACATGCGTACGTGCCCGACTCCACTCTTAAATGTCTGAGTTTTAAGCTGGATCACGCGTAGCTATCTCTAGGGATGTGTTAATATGGATCCTCACGTGCGACAGACGTAGACTCACAGGGACCTGAGGTTCGACGTGCTGGAAGACATAGCCTGTGCTTCAAAAACATCATCCATTGCTTTCCTCGAATAGTAACATTTAATTTAATTGATTGTAGTTTTTTCCCCATTTAACTATCTGCTCATGCTGTGCTGAAGCTGTACAAGTGTTATGTGACCATTACTAGGTTACCGCTTACTTACGCTTTCCGTCTTGCATACTGAAATATGACGTGCCATGCGTCTGTGGAACTTCTTACGGGTTATTGTCGTGTTTATGCATAGTATATATTTGGAGAATGTGCTTTGTTGTCACTGTAATCTGGACGTTTTAATGTTCTCTTCACTTTTCTTTTTGACATCGCAAGGACTCCATTTCAGCGCCGTTTCAAACCAACACCCTCAGGTCATATACACAGCGAAGGAATCTGTATCTCGAGGAACAAAGAAAAGTTGGGGTACATTCCTTTAGATGTCATACTAGCCGACTAGCCACTGAGCGTGGATGAGTGCAAAGGTCACCCTGTAGTAGTATCTTGTTAAACCTGTTTCCCAGCAATTATGCTTTATGAGTTGGGAGTTGAGCATAAGTAAGAAGACCTTTTGGTCTTGTGAGTGATAACTAAACTCTCACGTTGGTATTTTTAGTGTAGCATCTAGCCATGTGCCATTTCTGTTCATGTCATCATTACATTCACATCGGACTGAAACCATAAAACAGACTAAGTTAAGGGTGCTGAGTGATTCTGCTGTGACGGAGCCCACAGCTGCGCAGCTGAGACGCTCTTTTCCGTGTCGCCGCTCTAGGTGGATGCGTACGGGAACATCCTCCTGACGACGCTGGAGATGAACAATGAGGTGATGCACTCCGACCTGGGGAGCAGCGTCAGCGACTCGAGGAACTCCGTCATGTCCTTCGACAGCTCCGGCGTGCAGTTCCGGAAGCCGGTAACCTCCCGGGACGGGTTCGGCCACCACTCGCTCGACCGCAGCGCCATGCGGAACCGGGCTAACTGTAGGCTCCGGAGGCGGTCGTCGAAGCTGAAGTTGAAAATCCCAAACCTTTCCGACGTCAGCACCATTGACAAATGGTCCCGGGTCATTTTTCCCATTACTTTTGGATTCTTTAACCTAATCTACTGGTTATACTATGTGAATTGATGTGCATCAGTTTAGGAAACATGGGCCATATTTTGAGAGCACATTAAATTGGCTTTGATACGATTGGAAAATATGTATATACATATACTAATTGCTATATATGTATATGCATATTTATACATATTATATTTATATATACACATGCGTGTAAATCTAAAAGACTTTTCTGATGTAAAAAGTATTAATAGAATGACTTGAATGTTAAAAAAAAAAAAGCGAGAAACATTTCAGGCCTTTGAATTTCCGTTCCTTCTGAAACAAGCAAACAAATGAAAACACCTCAAATCCCCAAGCGGATTTGGACTCAAGACTGCATGATATTTTTGCTAAAAGAAAAAGAAACATCGTTAAAAAACAACAAAAAAAACAAACAAACAAAAAAACAAAAAAAAAGAGGACAGTTCGGAGAGACTCGTTGGCTTTTTATCGATACACACCATAATCTGCGTTCCCATGGCAGTTTTGCGAAGCAAAAGGAGGCGTGTTGCTCAAGAGAAAACCCCCCCAACTGCCTGCTTTTCCTGTTCCCATGGAGAAATCTGCGGGATTCCCAGTTTCCTACTCTGTACAGTAACCGCTTTCGGAGAGCTCGCTGTTTCTCGGTTTCCGAGCGACATCGTTCCTTTCTCGGACATCAGCCCTGCCCCGCGGTCGACATCTCGTGGTCATTTCGAGGTTTTAATCGCCACGTTTTTCAGCCCACAGTTGGGGGCAGAAGCGTCGATTTCTTTCTTACCATAATGTTTTTTCGAGCAAGTTCTTGGGGTATTTTTTATTATGATTATAATCATTGTTACTTGGTCTTGAAAACAGTGTGTTTTGGGAGTCTGCACCTCCACAAGCTCTGTAGTTAGTGAATAATTAGGTAATGGGGCACCAGTAGGCTTTATTCATCTTGATTATTTGACAAATTAACATATACTGTAGATTCCTTCATTCAGTATCACATATGACATGGTTGGTCTGTAAGTGTATCCCTTATTTCAAATTGGTTCTCAGTGCTCCATGTGTTTTGTAAATAATCACCCACCTCATATCCAGCTTTGTGTTCTGTCAGTACTTGCAAGGAACTTCTCGGTCAGTTATAGCTTGGATTTGAAGCGTTTTTTTCCCATCAGCCGTATAAAGATGTATAAAAAAATATTGTATATTAAAAAGGGGATATCATCATTGTTGTTTTCTGTTTTAAATATAAATGGACATATCAATGCATAGCGTGAATGGCAGTTACTTATGGCATTACTGTAGTGTCAATGCCTTGATGATGGAGTTTTGTGGAAAGGTGCCTGTCTGAAGTGTAATAGAGGTTTCCGGAGCTGGTCTGACAAGGTTTCGTAAGGTGGTCTGTAGGTCACGGAGATCAGTTGTAGAACCCCGATCCCCAGCTACCCTCCCAACTCTTATCACCTCATGCACTGTTGTCCACCTCTACTACTGATGTCGGATCTTTTCGGAACAAATTGGGGAGGCAAAACAACGTAGTAATAACCAGGAGACAGATAAGCCCTCTAGGAGGATGAACAAGACGTGCAACAGAAGCCATTAGCTGACATTAACAACCGTAATGGCTTGTAAAAAATCCTTTCCATCTATCATCTTTTCTTTGCCCAGGCCTCAGACTTCGGTGAGATTCCATTACGAGGAACGATGGCCTGTACTCGGAGCAGTTTCCGTGCCGGTCTGGCTCATATGATGCAAAGATCCACGGTCAATTTCACGGTGCCTCAGTGTGCTCTTGCGCTCCGAAAGAGCAAGAAAAAAAAAAAAAAAACGTAAGATTAAGCCATTGCTGTGGTGTTAACGCAACACCGTTAAATTCAATCTGCGACTTAATATATGAACACAGCTTGTAAACGCCCGATATGTGAACGCCAAAGAGGCCGCATTTAAGACAGTCACATAATCATGTCATTGAATTGGCACTGTTGCGAAAATCATGTAGGCGCCGCACAGTGGGATGTTGTTGCAGAGGCAAAAATGGAGGCTTGGAAGGTGTGAGTGTGTTTTGGGGGGGGTTGTCTGGCGGAACCGAGGGATAAGCAGTCTTTGGAAGGACACTGGGACACCACAGGGTGGGCCTGCCGTGGTCCTCAACGAAAAGCTGATGATAGGCCAAATCCACTACACTCCTGTGCCCCCCCTGCCCCTCCCGGGGCACCGGTGAGACATGCTGGGGGCACCAAACTTGAGGAACTGGAGGGGGGGGAATTTGAAGGGAATGTGATCGGCCAGCTCTTTATCTCCTCCACCCCTGGGAAAATTAAATGAATGGGGAACAAGAGGAGGGTCTCCTTTCGCTTTCGGAGCACCGTGAAAACCACATGGCCCGAATGAGGTCAATCGAATCAAAATCAGGGAGAATCGTGATACTCGCTCGTAGCTAATCCTGACCAGTCACCGCTCCTCAAACCTCTTCCCCCAGCTGCTTCTATCAAATCACTGTAAATGGTTTTGCGTTGAAGAAAGTTTAGTGGTGCCAGCCTGAGTCATGCGCATTTTGTGGTAATCTACCACAGCCTTGTAAATATTAGATGTATAAACAAAAAGATTTTTTTTTAAAAAAAATACTTTTCTCAGCATCTACAGTACCTAGCTCGAAATTAACTACACCGAAAACAGGACATTGCTTAAACGTTGCCTTAATACCGAAAGATATTACATGCAAAACATAAGTCCGAGGCTACTCAGCAGAGACTTTCTTTTTTCGTTTGTTTTTGTCACGTCCCATGTGGGACGCTGCAGGTCAGCAGGTCATTGGATCAGAATTCCAGAGCTATTAACTAATATTGTCATACAACCCTGTCTTTGACAGGCAACAGGTAGTTTAAGAATCATTCTCCAGAGTAGGCTTGTTAATCATGGGTTATAGATCAAACACTGAGCTGTACTGATTCCATCCCACACAATCGATAAGTACTATGGAAAATAGTGAGCCTTGCTCAAGTGGGAGATCATTTTTAGAGCATAATTAGAAAGACATGAACTTTTCTGTTATATACTCCTTCGTAGCCTCTACGTAAATGTGTCATGTTCTGTTTCAATGCAGTAAGTTAGCATTCAGTTTTGCCTTCCGATCCATCAAACAGCAGCTTATTCCTTAACCTGGAAACCCTCACCGTACAAATGCGGTATCTATGCATCCTTTCTTTGCCCAAGTCAAGCACGGCATGCACTACAGGAAATCCTGCAATACCGTTTCATTGCGATGCATTTCTGGCAGACCATTCAGAGCCGGGGAGGACGGGAGAGTCGGCCAGCGGACGGGGCGTCCCGGATTGTGCCGCTGATAGTCCAATTTAAGGCGTTAAATCACAGAGCTCACGGAAACTTTCGCCAAGGAAAAGGGCGTGCGGTAAAACGCATGCTCACTCTATGAATGCCCCCGTTTCAGACTAAAATGTTCTAGGAAACACTGTGGAAATTCATTCTGAATTTAAGTCCCAGTATGCACTGGTGTTAAAGTTACCCAGTTTAAAACGCGCCTTACGCAGAGGGGATGAGAAGATTTCAGACATATTAATCATGGTGCAGCCATTTTAAGGATGAGAGGCTTTGCTGCTTGTTCATTCCGCCATGATTAAATCATCTTTCAATGTCTGAACTGCACAGTGAAGAATGAGGTGTGTGTAACCCTCTGTTACAGTAAGATTTTAAAAGAAATGGGAAGAGTAGATTGAGTTCACAAAATACAGATAAACATATTCTGCTGGTGATGAAATTAGCACTCAGAGCCAGAGATCTCTGTTTAAAAAGGTTAGCTTGGTCTACGCTGCATTCGGCCAAGCGAAAATCACAATCATTTTTCATTGTGCCACTGTAAACCAGCATTCATAGTTTGGTGGTTATAAAAACAAGAAAAACTTTAACGCACAATGGAACCAACGTCCACCTGAATTCAGTGACATGAGGTCACGAGCCACCGTTTGCCTTTTAAGAAAGACAATGTTGCTGTAGCCCAATCAATGCTCTTCACAGTCTCCATTCTGAGATCTTTTAGATGTGTTAGTCTTCAGCATTTGTAGACTCAAGTACTATAAGTCATTACCATAGTTAAAGGGGTAAATAACCCATAATTAAGACACGTCTAGCAAGATAAGTGAAAAGAGTTATCTACAAACTAATTAACACGGCGCATATATTATATATATATGTATGTGTGTGTATATATATAATGTATTTTAGAAGATAAATTGACTTGGTTGGACTGAGATGGATGAAAACCAGAGGGCAGAATCTATCTAGTTGCTGTTTAATGACATTTGTCTCCCAGATATATTGTTCGATAGCAGAGTCACAGAGTCATCTAACAGTAGTCAACTCACAGGGTCCCCTGTCCACCTCTACAGCTACACAACCATGTGCCATTATGTGATAAGACTCCTAATACAGTCAAGCTAGCGCAGCCATAGCGACGAAGCAAGCAATTATGGATACCATTGCCTTTCCGCCTCTAAAATCCCCTGCCCCTCCCTCGAGCGGATGGGTGGAATGAGGAAAGCGGACAGCAGCATTAGCGTGATCTTCGGTGTTGATTGGTACCATGGTCAGATACCGGTGAGGAACTGGAGGGCTGGAGCAGTTGTGGAAAATGGCTGACAGAATTTCAGATCAGGCCTTACAGTGAACACTTTAAAAGCACCGCGATACCACATTACGTGCTGAACGTGTACCACATATGTGGATATGAAAATGACTACTGGTCACAAGCTTGTCATGCTTTAACATCGCCTTTTCATATTGCTTTGCAGAAAACCATTTACGGTTTACTGTCTGATGAACAGTGCATGGGATTTTGTGAGACTAGCCTTCTTAACTGGATGATGCAAAAATACTGGCATGAAGGAACTGGTCAAGAGATATGACGGTATTACTGACAAACTTAGTTCAATATTATTCATCTTGGCCTCCAATAACCCTAAAAATACCCTAAATGAACCATATTGCACTTATTTACACCTCACCACACATTCACAACATTATGGTTCCATGTTCCATACTTAACAGCGGTGTATTTGAGGTAATTTCATGAAATACACTTGTGTTTGTGTAACATTACCAATATCCTACTTTTTTGTCATTATACTATTTTTAAACTTGTGGGAAATATATTTATGTTGGGTTTTGTGGAGTTTATAGCGTGCTTTTTGATGATGTTAAAACACTTAAAATGAGTATGGCCTACTGTTTCCTTTCAGTGATGTAACTGTATTTGTGGGTCAATGAATTGAACGTTTATTTTATATTTTTGTTTGTTTTTTTAAGTTATCTGTTTCTTGTTCGGTTTTCTTCAGCCTACGTGATCAAGAAGGGTCCTCCTTTTAGGACTGGAAACCTAGCCTCCCCCACAAAACTACGGCACAGTGACAATGTAATGACCAAAATGAGCTTATACTGTGAAAAATACATTAGTTTTGTGCTCTTACAACACGCAGGTATTTTTTTTTTAATCGCGAAGACGAAACGCGTAGAGGTGAACTCACCACAACTGTGGGTCTCCGGAGCCGCTGGCCTGCGGATGGTGTCCGCAGCGGCGCTGTGCAGAGTAGGGCGCACAGGCGAGTTTTCACAGAAAACCGGTCGGTCGCTGGTAAACCGGGCCGGGGAAGCTGCGAGTGAGACTCAGCTCGACGTGTGTCCGCTTTCCCGTCCTGTCCCCCGGGCCGCAGCTCATTGGACCGGCGCGGACCATGTGCGGAGAGCAGGCGAGGTACCGAGCCGCGGTACTGACTTCAATGTGAACTTTTCTTGCCTATTGTGTATATGTGTAATTACTAGTGAACCGAGCTGTAAATAGCATATCTTTCACTTAATATTTCTTATTGCATGATCAATAACAGGGCAGTACGTAATAGCAGCCAGCTTCACTGCTAAAAGCATGAGGCTTTTGCAGCACTGACGCAATTCTGCAAACAGAGTTTCTAAAAAGGAAAAGAGGAAAAAAAACATTTCTTTTTAATTTTATTATTTTTTATTTTTTTTTTTATTATTATTTATTTTTATTTTTTGTTTCGTTGCATGTCTTTCGTTTCAGACAGTTTATTTTTGTAAATCGGTCAGATCCGGTCACTTCGCACATTTCCTAAAGGAGAAAGACGCGCAATTTCTGTGTGATGACTGAAGTAAATCGCTGTTGACGTTTGTAGACGCTGGAGATTAACAGTAAATGCATTTTGTGTTGAAACCATATTAGAGACACGCGGTTATATTATGGAATCTTATTAATAACTGCATCGGGGACTCGCTGCAATGGAGTACGGGTTTGCTTCAGTTTTTTGCTCGATGTCATTAGCCTCATTTGAGAAATCGCTACCACCTGAACCCTGAGTAATGAGAGGGACTTTTTTATTTTTCTTGACAAAGTTGGTTTTTGTTTCCGCCAGATGAGCCGTGTTGCAATAGAGGGTAAATAGTTTAATTTAATTATAACACACGCACAATACAGTCCAATTTCATCAGAGGAATTAGGCGAGGCGATAACGACCCTATTCCCCGGAAGATTTTACAGCATCAGAAGCCTTCCACTTGAAAGAACTGTCAACGCGTTTCTGCTATTTGTGACACCAGCACTTAAAGGGAAAAAACTACATATTAATACATGTATATGTATGTATACATATATATACTACCAACATATTAAGTAACAAAATAATTTGGCAAAACCAATTTCCTTTGGTCCTACCAACTCATAGGATTATTTAATTTTTTTTTCTTTTATTTTTCGTTTCCCTTTTGTACGTATAGTGACTGTGATATAATTTTCTACTTGGTAGACGACATTTCTATTTGCATCTTGTCTTGGAGTAGACATTTGTTTGGTACTGTATTGATTTCATTTACATTTGTTACCTCAGTCCATGGTTTAGTTATTTATTGAGGTGTTTTCTTTTCGGTATGAGATGAATTCAGCATTTGTATAGTATTGTATTTCCTTACTTTTTTTCGTCGGTACCAATTAATGTAACGGTGTCTGTCGGCTTTTCTATGTGTTTGAGCAAACTGTGTTTTTTACTAATACAAGATGTGTTATGTGGTATGAAAAAGGGTTATAATGAAACCACCTACGTTTTTACAAATAAAGTCTTACATAGTCAAGGACGACAACACTGTCTTTATTTGCCCTTTGAGGACTAATATTTCATATTTCATATCTGGGTTTGAGTGCTAGGAAGATTTAGTCCCCAAATGGTAAATAAGAGTTTTTGCAGAAAACAATAAAATGGAAGAATTCTTATGCCACTGTAATTCCGAGCCATTCTCTGTCTTCACCTCCTGCTCCATTTTTCCGTTTCATACTTTTTTGTCTCAGGAACTGCTGGGTAATTGGAATGATATAGCAACTGGTCTGGTGTGCCTCGATCATTCGTTTAAAAAAAAAAGGAAAAGAAAAACATTGTCTTGTTATGCATTTTAATTTGACTATAAGGCTGACTTATCAATAAGGAAATACCCCTTTTCATATCTTTTATTCTGAATAAAGAAGCCAAGAAAATCCTTTCTGAAATGTGCGATGTTTTTCCACATCCTTGAACCCTTTCTGTTACCAGTCTGATCCGGTTTGGAAGCAGTTCAAGGTTTCCTCTGTGTAAAAAAGGGTTAGGGCGTATATTTGGGTGACCCGGTGGGAGTCCCTTTGATAGAATCTCAGAAATAGACTGCAATGAACCTGAAATCCATGTAAAAGGATTAAAAAATATATACAGCAGAATGACACTTTATTCCTGCCCCTTTGAAAACCACTACCTATTAACGACGCTGGGAGATCAGACATGATCACATCCCGTCACTGTTAGTTCGGTTCAGATCTTAGAGAGCTTCCTGCCTGCCTTCTTCTGTGTTTTTTTATGCTACGTGCAGAAGGGGTTAGTTTAAATAGAATGGCGAGGTATAAACCAGGACGCTATCGGCGCTCACACTGCCTTTCCTTCCAGTCCCCAGCGAAGAAAGAACTCTTAGGGGCTTGAAGCATGTGGATACCGTCACTGGTGAAGTACAGCCTCAAAACACACCCTCCTGTTTCCCAGTCACAGCATCCAGTGATCCATATAAATGTGTCAAATATTCAAATTCTGTATTAGCATAGGCCAGGAGCTGATAGCAGTCAAACTGAGACAAGCACATCAGAAAACAGGCAACTGGGGCCGAATTTATGTAGGTGGGCGTCCATGGGCTAAAGTCATGGTTGGGGCCCTACCAGCAGCATGTAATTGGGGCTATTACAATCAGAAACAACCCCCGCCCCCACCCACAGCTCAGGGTTGACCACGACAGGCCTCAGTACAGCCCTGACAACCACAGAGACCATACCGATCCACACACGTGCACAGAAAGTATCGCAAGTTTATGGTGTTCCCTGAAGACGACCCCAAAAACATTACGGCAGTGATATTAATGAGAGGTTATATTAAAATCCAACAAGAACAGCGATGCCATTGTGCCTGATTTCGGAGGACATCCAAATAACACACTATCAAATTGTAATACATATCCAATCAAGATTATGTGTTTAGTACTACCATGATATAAGCCACTGGGAAGCCATTTGAAGAAGATTAGAGGTGTTTTTTTAGACTTAATAGAGATTCAATACTCATCTTTTATTGCCTCGCTCTGATGAAGTCAAAATAATAGTAAGACAAAGGATGCTGTAAAAGGTTCATATTGGCAGGGTCGTCAGTATCAGTGTGTGTAGTCTGGTAATCGCTTTTTATGGAATTTGCCAAACAGATCCTTGCTCATAATGCAATATTATGGGGGGAGAGTTTGCATTATAATTAAGATAAATTCTTTACTTGTAGCATTGATCAAACATTAAGGAGAATTCTTCATTATGTAATTCTTTTTTTCTAAAATTAAAATTACAGACTAACATAACATAAAAAAAAACATTCTACGCATGCTAGACTGTCTATTTTTTTTTTTGACCAGGGCGAAGGAAAAGATGGAGGAGATCAGAATAAATGGTGTCTTAGGAAATATTAAGGGTCTGTTTTATCCCAACCACCTGTACAGAAAAGCTGGTTTATTCATTTTATACAGCTCTGCTCTTATAGAGATGCATTTTCGGAACATATGTTGTTGTTTTTTCTTTTCTTTTTTTGTCCAGCACAGAAAAAAATGAACCTTCTGGTAAGCAGGCCCTTTGATTCGATACAAAGAAGACTTGCCGTTTGTTAATTGATTGTGACGCTCCCTGAATTACAAACATGCTGGGAAGGAAACCTCGATCCTGGCGAACTCCTTTGTGGACGGCCGCTCCTCGGCCCGACGGACGCTGATGTAAACCAAAAGCAAAACCCGGGGTGAAGAAGAAAGAGGAGCCATGTTGGCGAGGAAGGAGGGAGGCACACCACGCGCTGCTTCTGTCTCCTGTCCCCGAAAGCCTGGGCCACCAAGGCCTCCACCCAGCCCCCAGCTGCCGATCTGTAGACCCACAGCTCACCCTGTTGGCCCAGGCCTGCATTGCAGAAGGATGAATCACATAGCCTCACTCTGGGGATGGGAGGTGCGAGAAACCTTACCGGTGATACAGTTCTGGTTAACCTACTTGTGCTTAGAACCAAAACAGCAGATTAAGGGCAACTCGATCCATAGGTCGAGAGATACGGAATGCATCTTGGCATACCAGGCAGAAATCGGTTTGTTAGGTCTGAGAAAAAATATATCTAAAAGACGACTGAGCTGATTGCGTACAAACGGGGTCGAATTTGGAGTCAGATCTGTGGTAGAGCATTAAGATCTCTTGTGTGGTGAGATTAGGATATTCCAGCGGAGACTCATGTGACCAGTATCCTGCTGTTATGCTACAGTAAGCCCATTCCCAGAGTGCCGCAAGAAGACACAAGAAGTTTGTTTTTCCACCACTTCTTTGGTCCACTTGCCCCACTAGGGCGGCTCCGACGCCTAGTTAGGAACTGGCCTTGATTTTTTGTTTTTCCAAGCACCTTCCTTCTGGCACAAACATCTGCTCACCAGAGTAGGCCAGCATAACGCCAAACCAGTTCTTGATCAAGAGTCTGTCAAGGAGCTTTGGCTCAACACAGACGAAGATAACAGCATTAGGCTAACTCATGATCACAAAGCTATGATGAGTGCATATATCACAGGGGTAGGGGTACATGTGGATGGGGGGTGGGGAGCACCCACCCAACAGAGACAGACCAAATTTAACCAATCATTAGTCATGTAACAGAATTGTCTGGGGTTCCATAAGAGAGAAAACATGATTCAGGGCCACTCACCTGGTCAACAACGTTTACCTTTGCCAACCAGTTTCGAACTTTTACTGTTGCCACTCATGGTCAACAACTTTAAGTTAGGACTGTCCACCAGGGGGAGCCCCTCCCCACACACCTCTGATGCAATTCGAATACTGTTGCCCACCCAACGATCTGAAATTCTGAGAATGCTACTGTTGCCCCAGACAACTCCGGGTTTCTGGCCAGTGCTGGCCGTCACTGTTTCTGATGACGTAGGTGAGGAGACAGCAGAGATGGACATTTCAGGTACAGAAAGTAAAAATCCAGACCAGGATTTTGTTTCAACCAGCCAGTTGAGTACTCCGTCACTGTGACTCTTTGTGCTCAACTGGTTGGTTGAAACAAAATCCTGGTCTGGATTTTTACTTTCTGCACCTGAAATGTCCGCCTCTGGGAGACAGTCCTTAAGATACCTTCTGCCCAATATATTGCTCATTTGAATCCTGCCACAATTCAGAACTAAGGATCGTAAATCATGTCAAGTAAATGCAAGTGAGCCACCGAAATTTGGCATGCAATTTAGGGAAAAACATAGGGTTCTGGAATGGAACATTTCAGCTGATATGGTTTTAAATAATTTTGAAGTGTCATTCCGGAATGAGGTGACCCTGTTTGTCCAGTACAATAGGGTCGCAGGAACCTGTTTAAATGGGCTTTACCACATTTATCTCTTGTTGGTGAGCAGTTGTAAGAGAAAGAAATTTATCTTGGAGCTTACACAGCACCGAGAGGGACGGACAATGGATACCAGGCTGGAAAAAAAAGAATGCTCAATTATTAGGAAACAATTTGAATTCTCGCTGTCGCGTGGGATTTCAGCTGGAATTCTTTTGGCCCAGGAAACAGACGGTTTGTCCCCATTATTGTCTCATTTTTCACCTCAGATGTGTCACGCCTTCTGCACAGCAACGCGGTGAGTTGAGGCCAGCAAAGGATGATTTATGTGCTGGAAACATCACAGGTGTCATGTGACCAGGCTGACATTCCGCCATCTCGGCAGCCCCGGCGTCACCTGTCAATGTTTACTAAAAAGCATTGGGAAACATTGTGCTTTTGTATGTGTATGTGTGTTTGTGCACGTGTAGCTGTGTGTTTTGGGAGAAATACAGTTATTAAAAGTTCTCTTTGTGCCAATACTGGGGATAAAAATGGAAGTCAGAATATTTCCATGGCAACCACAATTCTGGGACACAGTGACAAACAACGATGCCGGCTTAGCAGGATGCACGGGCATGTCCTTGACATCTTTTTTTTTTTTTACCCCCCTCAGATTTCCTTTGATTTTGGATACTGGCACACAAAATGGATCTGGAACCCACAAATGGCTGGAGACGACCATGTCGTCACTGATGTAATTACCTAGTGTCATGTGGCCCCATATCGTTCCCCAGTTTGTCGGGTGGGGGAAACGCCCTTATTGCCCGTGGGTCGACCTGGATGTTTGTGGCTGCTTGTGGTGAATTGCATTGAGGCGTCAGGCTGCATCTCCCCAGTAGGGTGATTGAGCGCGATATCGCCACCTGCAGGGCTTGTCAGTCGGCGAGCCCTCTGGAGAGGGGCGTGGCCCTGGCAGCCTGGCCGTCAATGATTAACCAGGCTCTATATAGCACCAGCCTCATGTTTTCATCCACTCTCGATCATGCCATCCGATAACGAGAGGAGGCCTTTCTCTTAGTAGGCCGTCTCAACAGCCTTGTTATGCCACAGTTCAAGTGCGGCCAAGCTAACTTGCTAAAAATGCAATAACAGAACGAATATTTACCCCACGCGGAACTAACAGCAGCAGGGTCTATACATATCATGCCTTTAAGAGACACTTCAGAGACTAACAGCCCCCCTCCCCCCACACCACCACCGATAAATGCTAATCCAGCCCCTCCCTACAGCAAGTCACCACCCATCCTACCTTTCCAATTCCATTAATTTTCCTTGTCACTGAAAGCTAATCACACCAAAGAATTCACGGGTGACTCATTAACGAGCGCTAGCTTGGCGAGTCTCTGTATTAGCCGAACCCGGGCTGCAAAGTAAGGAGCTGAAACAGGCCCGTCCTGAACCCTCCGGCTGAGTTTAAGTGGCAAAGACCTAAACAGGGCAGACATTGCAGAGAGACGCAAACATCACCCCCACGACCCATCCATTACATAGATAAACATTGTTTGTGAAAAAATGGGGTCAATATGGTTCTTTCAGTGGATACTTCACCTAAATACTACAAATAGTTAGGCTGAATAAGGTTGATTATCAGGTACTTTTTGACATGTACACATTAGAATTTTTGCATCTAAATGTTTTGTATAGGTTTTTACTGAGCTACCCAGAAAATTCTAAACCCAGAAGTTTAGAATCACTTTCACATATTTGGACAAATATTTTTTTGGATTTGGTGATCAGTGTTCACACACCACAGTGAAATGTGTTCTCTGCATTTAACCCATATGTGACATAGTAGGGGACATCTAATTCAGCACCCACAGAACAGAATCTTGCTCAGGATATCGCAGTGGTGTTTTGCCAGTCAGAGATTCAAACCAGCAATCTTTCAATTACAAGTGCACTTCCCTAACCATTAGGCCACCACTGCCCACTGTCAGAAGTGGGATTTGAACCCTACACCTCCAGGGGAGACGTCAACCTGAAAACAGCACCTTAGACCGCTCAACCATCCTGCATCTTTTTTTTCAAAGTTATTGAAATATTTATGAGACCTATTAAGAAATATTTAGAGTGAGATTAAGGTAACACTAATAATGTAATAGTTCACTCTTACTTGATGTAGGCCTATTAACCTACCATAAACTAAGTGTCAGTTATGTACTGAGCTCATGTTCGTTCATCATTTATCAGTCATAAAGGTTTATGTATTTCATGCTGTTGCTTTATTGAGTGATGGTTCGGAGGCTAGAGATCTGTACTAGTAGTTAGAAGGTTGCTGGTTCAAGTCCTGTGAATATCAGGAACCACTGGGCTCTTGACCAATGCCCTTTACCTGCAATTGTTTCATCCTGGGTATGACGTTAATCTACATTCAGCTCTACAAACAGGTTTTCCAATTTATAGCAAATGCTTGGAGGTTGATGGCAGGATTAGCATTCCTGCCACAGGAAAAAAAAACTCACACTGTTCCATTTGGACTAGTATGGTGCTGAGGAATTACCTGCTCCACTTGGGCTCTCATCCCTGAGGTACTTTGTTGTGTGGCCATGTGCTGTAATCAGAGCATGCTCCTTACCTCCTTCTTAAAACCCAATAATATGAATTTTAGGCCTTAAAATATCTTAAATACGATTTTAACAGGTCATAAATATTGATTGGATTATGAAGCCACTGTTAAAGTGGGACCCCTGTATCCGTGGTTTCAGTTATCCGAGGCGGTTTCAGTTATCCACGGCGGTTTCAGTTATCCGCGGCGGTTTCAGTTATCCGCGTCGGTTTCAGTTATCCGAGGCGGTTTCAGTTATCCGCGGCGGTTTCAGTTATCTGCGGCGGTTTCCGTAACCGCAGTTACAGTAATCCACGGTTTGACACCATCTGATTCCAGAAACAGTTCATAAGTTTCAAACCACATGCCTAATGTGTACAGACTGTAAACCAATGAGTACCTATAATAAGTTAAGATAGTTTTCTCATTACAGGTTATGTACAGGTATAAGATGCAGAATTTTTCATTGTAAAATGTGCAACAATAGCCTATGTTTTTTCATCGTTCATTCGTCATCTGAGGGGTATAAGCTCCATCAACCATTGATACATATTTTTTAATTGCTAAATAATTTTTTTCTCATTTGAGAAAGTACAATACTGTATAATAATGTACAATGTACTTTATTATTACTGTATTTAATGTTGGTGATTTAATGTGCGTAATATTATCAATTAAACTTACCATACGCATGTACACTAAAATCATAGTTTAAATGAGGTGAGGTGATAATTCGCTATTATGTGATAGGTCTTGGAACATATTACTGGTGGATATGGGGAGGACTACTGTACTTTTATAAAGTTGCATTAAGTCTCACTTTTAAACGTGTTTTTCGGAAAGAAATGTATTGATCACAGTTTAACAATACTACTAAGTAAAAAAAAACATACTAAGTTACTTGTGCCCCCTCAAATAAAGTATTACTAACATTGATTTTCCACCCAAAATGCTTATGTATTAATGACATAGGGAGAAAATTCCTACTAAATAACTATCACTACGTTTTATGATATTTACATAAAAAATGTATAATCCGCCTTTTACAGAGGGGCCTACTGAAGGATGGACAATCCATGTTGTGGCTGGCAAAATGGGACTTCATTAAACTCAAAAAGTACACAGGAAACAAAAAGGAACACAAGGGGTCAAAAACAAGGGAGGTAAATGAGAAAAACTAAGGCAGGGGGCAACACAGGAACATCCATAGCAGAACAGCAACAAACATAGGGCAACAACAACAACAAACACAGGGTGACCAACTAAGGAGCAAGTGCAACGGTAGGTACATATATACACAGATAATGAGGGTAAGACGAGGGACAGGTGTGGGCCAAATGCATTTACTAGGAAGAAGCACAGGTAAGGACAATCAACAGGGAAGACTAAGACTAACAGAACAGTACTACAACCAGGGAACATGGTGAAAAAACAAGGAACTGTAACAGAAACAAACAGCTACATAATAAACCAAGAAAATGTTAAATTATAGCTAATTGAGTTTTAATTATAACTGAGAACAGAAGGGGAAGCCCGGATGACACAACCACCTGGTCAGCCCATTAAGCCATTTGGCGGCACGGGGAACAGGGGAAACATAAGGAGCTAACAGCAAACGGGATGACCAGCGACACCTGCTGGGCAAACAGAGAACTGACATACAGAAGAGTATAGAACAGGGAGCGATCCTGACACCACCTACCCTTTTCCAGATTCTAGATTTGTATCAATCTCCAATTTTGAAGGAATTCTTGGTTTTAAAAAATGATCACAATAATTTTTTTTTCCTGAATTGGCCCCTCAATATATTTAAGCACGGCGAAGATGAGGTTAACAGCATAAATATATTTCAAAATATGAAAATGATGCAGCATAATTGAGACACAAGCTGGGCATCTTCTTGCGGCGCATTCAGGCCTGATAATAACTGTAACACTTACAGAAGGTACTTCAGTTTAGCTGGGAATTGCCCCTTAGTCCATATTCTCTTATTATGCACATAACTATTGGTCCCCATTCTGTGCCACAAGTGACATGTAAGCAAATGAGAAGCGGCAGATTGAAAGCCGCACCTGAATGAAAATCGGGGAAAACAGACGCTCGTTCGCCTCGACAAACCAAAAGAGAGCCCCTCATTTGTATTTACAGCGTGGTGGCTGTGGATTTGGGTGTGGGTGGAGGGCACTCTTGCTGGCTTGCCGTGTGAATGGGTGGGACAGGTTAAGGAGCAGGGGGCAATCTTAGAATCACCGACCTTAATGTCAACATGCTGAAAAAATCATTCTTCATCAAGTTCCACCTACCAGCCCCCACCACTTCCCTCTCCCTTTTTTATTTTCATCATCTTGGCCTCCCATTTACCTCTCTGGGGCTTCTGCTAAACTCATACTACCCTATTAAGAAGCCGTTGCCAAGCCTCGGTCGGGCCTAGTGCATAAAAAGCCACTGTAGCTCATTTTGCCCCCCCCCCCCGTTTCATCACAGAGGACTACTCTGCCTTCCCCCCCTTGAAGAACGGGGACACTGAGTAGCAACCGGCGGGTGATGGTTGCATAATCACCCCCCTGCGGTCATTTTGGCGGGACCAGCTATGCTGCGCAGTGCTGCTAATGTGCACGCAGGTAGTTACTTGCGTTTTGATCTATTCTGAGGGAGGCATAGCAGATGTGAGCAAAATGGTTTCCCCTGGGCCCAGTTTGCTGCGGCCCCGCACAGTTTAAACGCGGCTTTAATGGGCTGACTGCTTAGTTCCGCCTGTTATTAAAGCGTCACTGTGGTGTTCTCCGAGATTAGCTTAGCTTAGCGTAGCTTTCCGCGCAGCGTTAATTTTAATGCCCGCCTGCCACCATAATCACGGCCGTCACATTTGAAAAATAAAGTCGCTCCTTAGCTTTCACACCCAGGTTATTAACAAACAAACCTGTGCAAACAAGTGCAGAGCACATATCTACAGCAAAAAGACCACGACGCGATAACGATGCATTAAAACCAGCTATGCGTTCCGTGGGTGTTGGCCATCGGGGAGGCTGGATTGATAAGTAAGTATTATGGTTAAAAAAAAAAAGGGCTGTGGCAAGAACCAGAGACCGAAACTGGTCAGTAGATAGTACGACAAAAACCTGGGAGCTCATTGTGCGGAGAAATCATTCGAAAATGTGGCCGTCGGTGCTGAACCTAGCCGTGCTGTCCAGCCTTTGTGGTAAGTTTTGGTGACTTTTAAGTAGGAATGAAAAGATTTGGCACTCTTTTTTGCAGTATTAACTCCATTATGTCTTTGCAATGGGGTGTGGCACCTGTACTGGAGCGCAAATGAAACGCAATCATGTGACTTGTTTTCCACGCTTTACTTCATCTTTTTATATGTATTAACACCACTGATTGAATTTTAAAAGCAGAATGCTAATTGTGAATGTAGGATTCGAATATAAATAGTCCACCTTACTTCTAAAGTTTGAGGCTTCTAGAGATTCTGAATCGGATTTAACATATGAAAGTTCACATTGACTCCAATCTGTAATCCACTATGGAAAAAAAAACTTTAATTGCTCAAGGGATCTTAAGAGATGAAAACCGGGAGAATTTTTTTTTTTCCAACTGCTTATCTTATAAGGGATCAGAGAGAGAAAAAACTAAGTGTGACAGTTGATGCTGTTGCATTTCTACCTGCTAACCACAAGAGTTCTCAGAGGTTGTCTGCGCCAACCAGAAAAGGCGGTTATAAAAGTTCACGATCACACTCTATCTGACGTGTTATTTTCTGCTGTTTTTATTCAGGCTCTGTTCATTCAATTACTGTCTCTGTTCCCGATAAGTTTGTGAATGTGACCTCTGGGGCTGGCGCATTGTTGCGCTGTTCTTTTCTGACCTCGGCGCCAACCACCGGCCTGAACATTCAGTGGTCTTTCATCTCCAAAAACACCATGACATCAAATCCGGTGAGCACCTCGTGACTCTCAACTCCTGTGGGTCACACCATTCTGTCGCGGCTGGTGATGCACCACCAGATAGCTAGAATGCGGGTGATAGAGTTTGGGGCTGGTGAACTGTAGGTGGTCAGAAATCTTCAAGGTGACAGATTGTCTTTTAGTGCGACACTCAGCAGATTCATGTTGTTTTTTTCTAAGATTACAGATTATTTCAACCCTTTCCTCTACAGTACATTTGCGAAACAGTGCCAATTATGTAAGACTGTCAATCTGAATACAAAATGTATTCTAATAGATTTTCCCAAATTCACTTAATATGTGTTTAAATCCCTTCAAGGATCATAAAAATACTAAGTAGAGCCCCCACCCCCACCACAAACTTAACCCATCCAGACTTTGCACCTTTCATACATTTGAATAATTATCTAGGATACTCAGAGCCACATCTTGTCAGCAGGCAGGGCAGGTAGCTGCTTGGGGCCCCCAAGCCACTAGATGGCGAACAAGAGTAAAATTTATTAAAATGATGACAAAAACTGGTTAGAGGGGGGGACCCCAGTGAATTTTTGCTTGGGGCCCCAACAGACCCTAGGATCGCCTCTGAGGATACTCAAATTAACACCCTTTACTTAAACGAATACCAGCAAATACACCTGGATTTTCAGTTCGCAAACAATACGTCCAGAGTTTAGCATCTTATTTACAAGAAGCCCCAGTGAAGCTCACTGTACAAGCCATTTGCATTAAATTTACATATTAAGTTGATAAAGATTTTAGCTGATGCATATAAAATGATGCAGTGACGTGTATGCATTGACTGCTATAGTTCTTATAATAATGATTCGTGTTCATAGTCAATACTCAAACTGTAGTATTGTTATAGATATGATATTATATGACATCCTTTGTTTTCAGTCACTTTTCGAATGCATTGCAGATTTACTATTACCAGGGAGGAGAAGAAATCGTGTATCCGAATTACAAGGGTCGAGTGATCGTGCCTCCTTCTCCAATCACCACGTACGCCTCCATAACCATTGAAGGAGTGACTCCCGCTGATTCGGGAGTTTACTTCTGCGACGTTCACAACTTACCGGACGTCCAGGGCACCACGCAGGGCACTATTAATCTCAATGTTTTAGGTAACCGATCGGCCTCTAGTTCCCGAGCTTACTTACGATCAGAGGTGGAAGTTTCAGGCCCAGAAAGTAAAAATCCAGTCCAAGATTTTGCCTCAACCAAGCAGCTGAGTACTCTCTGTCTGTGACTCTTTATGCTGAAATGATTGGTTGAAACAAAATATTGGACTGGATTTTTACTTTCTGGACCTGAAATTTCCACCTCTGCTTAGAATCTTGTTCACTCGGAACACACTTTCATCATGAGTGGCGTATATTAAACTGCGTTACCAATAAACACAATTTTCTTATTTAATAAGGTCGGTGGATTACTGCCTTTTAAAAGCAATCTAATACAATAATTAGAAGATGAGTGCGTCTAATTCACGTAAAACCGCAAGTTTTTGTACGTAGTAAACACACCACCACTTAATAATTTTCGTACGTGCTTCAATTAATATCAGATTTAACGTACGTTACATTTACTTACATGCTCGTGCTAAGGCATTAAAGGACTACTGCGCCTTACCTTGAACATCAGATGTTGCTAAATTTGTATGTATCATCGTTTATTATTATTATTATTATTATTATTATTATTATTAGTGGTGTAACACGAGGAGCCTTCTTCCTCATTTCATGATGCATAATAACAGTAAAGTTTTAATTTTAACAGACTCTCTCTTTCACTCTCTGTCCTCCAGAAAAACCATCCAAGCCATTCTGCGGCCTCCACGGCACTGTGGAGTCGGGCCACTTGGTCACCCTCACGTGCCACTCAGAGCACGGGAGCCCGGCCCCGACCTACAACTGGACTAAGCTGGAACAGGGGCAAGCCGTGAGCACCCGCGCCGTGACGAGTGAGCGCAGCTGACAGCCTGTAAATTACTGATATGAAAGACCCTGGATTAAAAAACATTTTCCAATAATGCCTTATTATCTTCAGATCTCCAGACAGGAGTTCTTCATTTTGGGAACCTGTCGCAGTTTGAATTCGGACAGTATCAGTGCAACGCCTCCAACAGCGTTGGCTTTGCTACTTGTTCTATTACTTTAGACGAAGGTAGGGCAAGAAAAAAAAAACTAACGCGCCGTTCCATTGTCAGCCACCAGGTGGTGCCTTGTCGCAATAAATAAAAACATCACGATTCAAATTATAAAATACTCAATCCACCGTCTAACTGCTTATCCTGATAGTGTGACAGGGAGTCTATCCCAGGTAGCATAGGGCACAAGGCTGGGGTACTACACCGTGGATGGGATGCCCAATGTATCACAGAGCACATACATGCATACAATACAGCCAATATAGATATATTAGTTAGTCTATCTCCACTGTGTGTATTTGGACTGTGGGAAAAAACCCATGGTGAGCGACAATTTGTTAAAAGACACACTATTTTAGTGCAAACCTATTTTGATTTCTTAAACTACATATTGCTTTACAGTATAATGCCCTGTAGTTTTTCATTTCATTGTCCAATCATAAATCAATCTCTACTCCCCTCCCCCACACTAAAATTGAAAATAGCAAGAATATGAGCTTTTAATGCCTGTGCAGTAAACAAGTCCCTCTTCCACAGAGCGTAGTGATGGCACTATTGCCGGAGCAGTGGTTGGGTCGGTGCTTGTGGCCTGCCTCATCGTCTTTGTTGTCTGGTGTGTCGTACATTCACTGAGGAAGAAAAAGCACAAAGCAAGCATTGAGATGGAGTAAGTATGGCACACCCTGCTGGTGAAGTGGTGCATCTGCAGCAAAAAAAAAATTCATTTGCAGTTTAACAAACCATAGCATATAAATTTACATCTTGCTTCATAACATTTCATCTGCTATTTGGAAATGTTTTATACAGTGTTTCAACCAACAGGGGTAGACAGTAGGCCGTAAATCTAACATCTTACTTCTCGTAGGTCTAAAGCACGGAATGCCGGCCCAGCCAATTGTTACATCGCCGTACCGCCTGCGGAGAGCAACAGCCAGGCTTCCACAAAGGAGATCTCCAGCCAGATGCAGGAGGAGGAACCCGTGGTTTAGGAACCGTCCTGTAGATTGGGGCCCAGGTGTTTTCCACAGAAACAGTGCTATTTCGTACCTGATATGTAACATAGACCATTCCAGCTGTGACTATTGAACACATAGCTGCATTTCACTGATGCTTGCAAATGGTTTTAGTTTAGTTATGTTTTTAGAAACAGCTCCGAGTGTTATAATTAACCAATCAGTTTGTGTAATTTTGTTTTGCACTCCAAGAGAAGTTGTTTGATTTATTTTTAAAAGTTTTTTTTTTTTAAATAATCAGATCACATAAAAACACAGACAAAATTTGTCTACAGAATGAAATTCATAAACAAACAAAGAATTATGTTCTGTAGACACTCCACATGTGACACTAAATTGCTTGAAGCTTGATTGCAAATTTGTCATGTGTTTTTGCCCCTTTATGTAGACAGTTTGTTACAAAATAAATTCTGTGATGTCATCACAGTATTGATCATCACACCTATGTCCCTTTACAGTTTATGGAAATGCTGCACATTGTTACCCACATTTATTCATAAAAATCTCAATGTGTATAATTTCCTTCCTGATTAATCATACATCTAAAAGGAGACTAATGAAATTCCTTTAGCACGGTAGTATTCATAAGATATCATTACATCATGTATCTTGGGCAAAGCAGGACAGGGCTTTTAGTAGGTGCAGGTAAACATGAGGTGTAATCAGGGACATTGCAAGAGATCTTGGGCCCCATGAAAGCATATCATATTGCCCCCCCCCCCCCCAGTCCAGACCAATCCAGTTATTTTCCAAAATTTTTATGCCCCTAACAAGCTCACTTAAGGGCCCTTGGATTCATCCTAACTCCACCCCCCGCCCACAGCAGGTTGTAATGACAACACTCTTTTGGTTTCAATATTACTTTTATTTTATTAAAAACCAGAGAACATCTTTCTAAGATGCAGAACAAAGGTCATTTGCAGGCTACCAAGAGACGCTGGTACTGGACAAGAGATGAACATTATCAATATTGCTTTTTGCGCTGCTCTTGTGAGTGCGTTCCGTCCGCGATTCTGCGGAGCTTATAGCAAATAACAACATGAAAACCAAGGAGGAAAGTGCAGACGTAGCGCTACCAGAATCATTAGAAGATAATATCAGCAAACAAGGGGCCATGTACCAGCAAATGGTAGATTTAAGATAATGAAAAACATTCTCCAATGTGGTTTACAGATACCCAAAAAAACTGAGCTTCTGAATAAGCCCAATCAGATGAAGTAGGCGCCTTTTCAAGTAATCTTGATAGTGGCATAAGATTTGTAATGCAAACTTAAAACTTGCAATGCATTAGAAACTAGGACACTTATACATATATATTATATATTATATAATACATATACAATAACCATTTATTGCTCAAAAAAAAAACCTTACCATTTAAAACTTTATCAAAATTATTATTATCATAATTATTATTAATATTTAAATACTGGGCTACATCTCTGCATCAGCTAACTGGTGATGGATGGATACATTTGCACATCAAATAAATACATTTAAAAACAAAATCACGGTATAAAGTGACTTAATGCTGAGCCAGTCGGACGCCGACCATCTTTAAAACTCGTTGGCTGACCGGTTAAAACTGACCGCTCTCTCATTCACGGAAAACTTGAACCTCCCCTGGAGGACGCAGCGAACAGTTTTCCTGAAGGCGCTGCACAGGAAAAAGTAGATGACGGGGTCCAGGCAGCTATTCACAGCAGAAAGAATGAGCATCAGCTCATTGACCATATGCAGCTGTTGCTGGATATTGACGTCCCTGATGACATCCATCTGGGAGAGGATGTAGGGAACTCGGACCACGTGGTACGGGAAGAAGCAGAGCGTGAAGATGGCCGGCACCAAAAAGGTCCTCACTACTATCTTCTTCTTCCGGCTCTTGGCCTGCAGGTCGTTGCCGCCAAGGGTCATGGTGCTCAACTTCGCACCGATTGTCCCATAGAAGCACACAAAGACCAGGAAGAGGATGAAGAACAGTCCCACCACCACCAGGTTGATGCCCCCCCCTGCTGGCCGCTTCCTATGGAAGTGGAAGCAGATTTTGTCGCAAGGCTCGGTCCCTCTCTCACACAGAAGGAGGAGGAAGGTGCTGCAAGCAAAGACCACCCAGATGATGCAGGTGGTCTTGTGGCTCCACTCTACTCGATGGATTCTGAAGACCTGGACAGGCTTTATGATCTTCAGGTAGCGGTCCAGGCTAATGAGGCTTAGGAAGACAATGCTGGCATACATGGAGACGTAGAAAGAGATCCCCACCATCCTGCAGAGGAAGAAGGGGCCCTCCTTGTTGTGGTAGTAGATTCGAATAGGCAAGCACAGGACTAGAAGTAGGTCGGCTATGACCAAATTCTTCATATACACCGTGATGGACAAGGTCGAGCTTTTCAGGAAGAATATGCACAAGGCCACCAAATTGCTCAGCAATCCCAGGATAAAGATGACAGAGTACCCCACAGGCACAACCAGGTACAGGAAGCGGTCATCGATATTACATGTGCCATTTGTGGAGATGTCCACTGGGGGCGTCGTCCACGGGGTCATTCCGGATCCTCTGAGTGGGCACGAATCAGCTTCTGATTCCTAAGTGGAATTAGCTGTTAATTGCTAAACATTTATAATGTGACACAGAGTTCCAGAACTAGATAGATAAACCTTTAAAATCCCTGACAGGAAATTAAATGTATTACAATTAGCGGCAAGACAATGCAAAAAAAAAAAAAAAAAAAAAAAAAAAAAAAACACATCTTAAGTGAGACTGAATCTTTCAGCGAACTAAATATGTGCATTTGTAAATAAATATCACTGTTTGGCATATAATAATATAAATGCTTTAAAATTAAAGTACTTTGAAAATCTCGATATGGCGATGTATCAACAAAAAAGGAAATAAATACCTAAACACAAACTGGGCTGAATTAAAGTTAAATCATAAAAATGACATTAGCTAAAATGCATGTCACTATCATTGAATAAAACACAAAATGCAGGTTAAATATATAAATGGATTAAAATAACGATGACAGAAGTTTTATGACTCAGTAAAATAACTTCGTTACTTTTTCATTTTTTCCCCTCAAATGTTCAGTATGCAATTTAGACGCGACGCCTCTACACGGCACCGGTTTTTCGCTAGTTAACATCTGCTAAGAAAAGCAGCCTTAATTCTTACCTCCTCAGCCTGCGCTCTGTTAAGGTTTTTGCATCTTCACCGCTGTGTAGGAAGTTCGCATGTAAAAAGCCGTCCCCATCAAGGAAACCTGACCGTGACGTGCTGCTTTCACTCCCCTTGCTCCCCCTGCATACTTTCCCGTCCTCGCCCTGGCGGCTGCCTTTACTTTCCGTTTGCCTTAACAGAAAGCAGCAGACGCGGTACGCACCGGCATCCGAAACCGTCTCCGTTCCACCTACAGGTAAACAGAAAGGTTTGCTCACTCCCGTACTTTGCAGACTTCCGACGCCCCGTAAGTGCGTCTGCCCCAGTTCTGTGATTTTTCCAGTACGGGGTTGAGGAAATCCAAGGAAGCACAAGCAAAGAAGCCGAAAGCACCTTAGATAGGAAACCAGCCCATAGTACACAGAGGTTCAGCAAACTGTTAAATCACCCAGTGAAACATCAATTTTATTACATAAAAGTAAAAACGTAACAGCATAAATTTGAACAACTTTTCATTTTAACAATACCTCTGTCATATTGGTGCTACTAGCATATAGTTTACTGTAACTGTATAACAGATTCCTGCAGTGAAGTACCCATTTTCCTCTTTCATTCCCTTTGAGTATTGAAAGAGAAGTTTGCACTTCCACAGACGCTGAAAAACAGAAATCATTTAGTTCCTGGGCCAGATATGATGAAGTTACTAAGACTGGGCCAATAATATCAAAGCAATAAACTGTAGTTTAATTATCATCCAGAGAAGTGTCGATCTCACACAATACTTGTATTGATCTTATTTACAATAATTTACTTCGGAGGGGCATGGACACCCTGGCAGAGTTGGGGGGGCTTTACAGGACCTCTGAATATGAAAAATTAAAATTTATGTCTAGACTGCACTATGGGGACCCCCCCACCCCCACCCTAGTAGGCAAGTTCTACCAAGCCCCCCTCCAGTCAGCAGATTCAACCCTAGCAGGGGGGCCCAGAATTTCTAGTTACGCCTCTATGAACCTGATAAGGCAACCAATCCATGACCAGAAAGTGCAACATTAAGAACATTAAGGGAGCATGGAGTGGCATGAGGTTAGCAGAGGAATTCCTGGAACAGATGTTTCTCGAAGGTGGAGAGGAAGTCTGATGACCAGGATGTGGTTCAGCAGCTCACCACCGGGGAACCACACATGCGAAACACCCAGAGGAACACTTCTGGTGTGGTAGAGGGATGTCCAAGCGGTGTTAGTTTGCTGACCAAAGAGGCCAAGGCAGATCCTCAAAGGTTTGGAAGTTCTGGTGAAGCCCCTTAAACAGCACTGAAAGCTTCAGGTTACTGCACCAGTTCTGCCACGTCAGAAGTATGGGCTCTACACCATCTATACAAACAAGTAATAAGGTCTTAACATTTTATTAGGGCAGACCAGAGGGACTTGATGAACAGGGTCAGTTGTTGAATGGACTTTTGACACATAAAAGAAATGTCATGACGAATATGTGAATTTGGTAACATGCACAGTAACTCCCTGTTACATTTAAAGGCTCTATTATTTTAATTGTTGGCGCTATATAAAGGCGCCAAAGGCGTTATTTTCTTCACGGGTTTTTTTTATTTATTTATTTTAATCGCAGCTGTTTCTGTCACTTTCAGTGTTTCTGTCATAAACAAACAAAGTCATAAAGGAACGAAAATAATCAGGGGGAAACATGATTCTTACGTATTTGCCGCTTCAGTAGACCCTTGAAACAAAGCCGATCCTTTAGACCACAGTTTCCTGTTACTCTTAACTAAGGCACGGTGCACCAATCCAGTAAGCGATGGCTGCACCGCACAGCTGATTACGGGTAATGAATGCAGGAGCCCCTCCTACTTTCCGTGCTGCATTTCACCACAAGTCCTCAGCAAACTCAAGAATCAAAAATATACCCTTTCAAAACCTACAATTTGACCCCTTTTTACATTGCTGTACTTCCAGAAGAAGCCTGACATTTTAAGTACTCACTGGTGTAATTAAATTAAATAAGTGACTCTAAAACACTGAGCACAATTGAAAATTATTTTTGAATATGTCAATAAACATCCTTGCCCAGGCCAAAGTTTCTCTGAAACTGGGTACGCTAAATTAATCTGTAAGCGATCTGCCTCTTAGTGCTGATTGGTCCAGTGGTTATATCCAGTATCAATGAAAAGTTTGAGTACACGTGCTTGTATTGATAATTACATATGCTTTATACTGTGCGCAATTACATTTACTATATTTAGCAGACGCTCTAAAGTGACGTACCAGTGAGTCTAATAGCCCATTACAAACATATATGCTGTTGTGGAGTAGCCTAGGTGTAAGTTCAGCTAGGCAGAGCTTCCAATGAATGCCGAGGTACCAGTGTAAGTAGTATTGGGGCAGGAGCTACACAATATCTTTCACACAAAGCAAATGATCACAAATGTGATTGTGGATTAATGAGTCTAAATTTGAAATATTTGTCATAAGTTCTGTTAGTGAGGTTCCACTGTCGAGCATGGGGGAGGCAGTGTAACTTTGCTGGTGACAGAGCTGGCGATCTGGTGACTAGGTCATCCTTCTTTCTTCAGCAAGACAATTACCAAAAAAACACACCTTAAAATTGTGCAAGAAATACCTAATGAAGTAAAGTGAAGGACAGATCAAACTATTGACCTAGCCTGCCCAGATTCCGGATCTCACTGCACAGAACTGGCATGGGATGAGCTGGACAGAGGAGTCATGACGGTTCTGGACAGAGGAGTCATGACGGTTCTGGACAGAGGAGTCATGACGGTTCTGGACAGAGGAGTCATGACGGTTCAACCCACAGCCCCAGAAGCAGTGAAAACAGTGAGGTTGGGGTGTTCCTAGGGAGGGCGGTGGGGCGGCCTCAGAAGACGCAGCCTTAGGCGACTGCCAGGGTCCGCCCCTGCCCAGGGCAGACATGTCAGCCAGCTTCCTGCTGAGATCTCTTAAGCAAATGCTTGTGGGTGAAGCTGTTATCAACCTAAATGGCAGCTCTTTCAAGGAAACTAAGATCTAGAAACCATTTCCAATTGCCAAATACTGCTTTGGCTTTTTGGGTATACTTCAATGTGGTCATTTTCAAGTATAAAACACACAAAATACAAAACTTTGGACTATCTAATATATATATATAATGTGTTTTGACCAATAAGACTAGGGCAACTGAAAATTGCGCCAAATGATGACAATTGCACAAAACCATTTGCAGTGAGAAATGATGTTCTGCTGTGCTGAAGTGGCATTGTGATTATGGGGATTAGACATGTTTTGCAAATGTTAATTGTCCAATGTCCAAAGCTATTGAGTAAAACTGTAAAAATAATCAACTGAAATATCCCGTTTACATAAGTATTCAGACCCTTCACTTGGTACTTGGTTAAAGTACCATTGGCAGCAGTGACAGCCTCTGGCATACCTTAATTTTGGAAGTTTCTCTTCAAGCTCAACCAGGTTGAATTGGGAGTATCAGTACACAGCCATTTTCAGGTTTCTCCAGAGATGCTCTACTGGGTTCAGATCCGGACTCTGGCTGGGCCTCTCCAGGACTTTCACAGAGTTTTCCTGAAATCCCTCCTTGTTTTGTTGGCAGTATGCTCTGGGTCTTTGTCATGTTGAAATGTAAATTTTGGCCCCAGCCTGAGATGCTGAGGCACTCTGAAAAAGGTTTTCCCTGAGGAATGCACTATATTTTTCTGCATCCATTTTTCTCCTCTATCCTGACTAGTCTCCCAGTCCCTGTTGCAGAATAACATCCCCACAGCATTACAGTGTTTGACTGTACAGATGCTATCAATGAGGTGATGCTCAGTACCTAGTTTCTGCCACACATACCATTGGGAACCCTGGCCAATTAAATCTTTGTTTCATTAAACCAGAGGATTTGGCTTCCTGTGGTCTGACGGCCCTACTTTTCCACCTGCGCAAAGCGCGAGGCAAAGTAGTTTTGCTACTTCTGTACCAGCACATTGCTCATTTTCACCCAGGCCCGCACGTCGACTGAATTGCAAGTAATTTTGTGCCCGCTTTCCACTCGTAGGAGTGGTGTTTTTTAAATGTGGCGTAACCAGGCGCATTGTCGGCGAGTTGCTATTTTAATATAGCGCAACGTCATTGCGCTTTTGATTAACAAAAACCAAGTGTGAAGTCATCAGCATTATTAAACGGCATTAAAGCGACGCGTTTTAGAAACGTGAGGGTGTAGGACGCTGGTTGCGGACACAGGTATGTGCTCGAAGTGCAATAATGGTTTTTGTGTCATTTTCTTTTATTTCATTTATATACGTTTTATATAGAGTACCTCCGGTCCTTTCACGTAATCATACTGCTTAATGAACCACCAAAAGAAAAAGTATGTTAAATAAACTACAAACTGTATCATTAAAAAATCTTTAGAGTTCATTATCAGAATTAACCACGTACTGTAATTGAAAGGACATCTGGATGGCTGAAAACGCGCTTCAGATATTTAGATAAACCAGTTGGAACATGACAATGCAGCCCTCAGATAGTCGCAGCATCTTTTGTGGCATGTTGTATGTTGCGTAACATTGTCATGCGTGATGGTACAATGATGATGTCTACGTCACAACAGATAAATGCAACCTGTCTATTTGTATGAACATTAATGTAATTAAACAAAAGTACAAGGAGACTTACACTCATGTCATTGTCTGAGTTCTATGAATTCAGCAATTGAGTGAACTGGCATTTAAAGCTGAAGTTCACTACAGAGCAACGCAGGGCAGAGTAAAACTGAAAGTCTGAAAGGTCTTCCCACAAGGTGTTTTTCCAGAGAAGATAAGATCATAAAAAAACCATGGAGACCTACAAAAGGTAACCAAACGATTAACATTTGAGATAATCAGTTGCCTCACATCAGTTTTGTGTATAATAAAATCCCGTTATAACGGACTTCAAGGGACTTGGCAAAACAGTTCGTTATATCCAAAGTTACAGTTTGTCCAGAATACAACTACAGTACACCATTTACTATATCATGCCACATCCCAGCAGACACACTTGTGGTATACATTATTATATTGTACATGTAGTAATCCAACTTTACCTGACCAGATGTACGCCACGCGCCTAGTAGGCGGAGCCTGCATGTCCATTATAGCCGAACAAAACTACAGCTAAAAGCGGCCCTGGGGACCAAATTGTTTGTCCGATATAAGCGAAATTTCGTTATATGCGAGTCCGCTACAACGGGATTTTACTTTACTTGGAAAAGGGTGTCCATTTGCTAATATCACAAATGCTCAGACTTGCTCTTTATAAATAATGCCACTGAAATGAATCTGAGTTCTCAAGCTTGGCAGTGCCGGATAAAACGTGCCAGTATGTTTGTCTTTTTAAATTTCTTTTAATTTTTCTGTACTTAGTTATGTCATCTTTGCCAAAAGGAGTCGCATGAATTTGTTACCTGTCTCATTTAAAAGAAACAGTTACAAATTAGCAAGATAAAATAACATGATGTATATCGCTTCAGAAAATCATCCTGGATCAATTACTGAGTTTTTCCACAGTTCAGTTTTTTTGCAAATTACTGATTTGCACGTGTACGGTTTTTAAACCCGTGTGTGGCAGCCATAAATACCAAGAAAAAATTAAGAATAAGAAAAAAAAAAGTACAGTAATTGGTAGAAAGAAAACCGCAGACACGTACACGTTGAACAGGGACCTTCTGTGTATGTTTGCATCAAGAGTGCAGCACTACGTGCCTGATCATGGCGTTAATTTAAACCTACACGTGAAATAGGGTCGCGACTGAGCGGGCACGATAAAAATTGGTTTGGGGTGCAAAACAGGCTGAGAACCACTGCCCTATAGGCAATGTTACACTTTCAGCATATATTTATATAGTTAATTCTCTTTATATCATATTTAGTTTAATTCGATTATCTCTTCCGCTAATTTATTATTTCACTCTATTGTGTGTTGCTTTGTTTTGCACAATCTTGGAGCAGGCTAGCTTTTCAGCTCACTGCGGGTTGTACCTATGTAACTGTGGGTACGATGAATAAACTCTTGAACTTAAAGAGCATGACCCGCTTGATGTCAGCTGGCTGGTACTGTTCTGACTGGCTGTTACCGCTGAGATATTAGACCTACATTTTCATAATCACAAAATGAGTCTTTAGTAGCAGAATTGTCCACGCTTTATGTTAAGTACAGCTCCTGTTTGAGAGCACTGGCCCATGTTCATTCATCGCATCATCATCATCATCATTGTCGATTTTTACAAAAAAATATATTTATTTAAAATGTATTTTTACACACTGCATTTCAAACTCTTGCAAATCTGTAATAGCTTACAATGTGTTTTAATGTCACCTAACGCCTTATACGTAGGCCTATCGCAAATTTAAAAACAGTCCGACCGGCTAACCACAAAAAAAAAAAACGAATCTTAGCCTCCATTTTATGCATTCTCATTACGCGTGAAACAGTAGGGTGTTACAGCTGTTAAAAGCTAACACAAAATAAAACATCTTTATTTCCATATAAAGAACGCCTACACACTCACCTAAAGGATTATTAGGAACACCTGTTCAATTTCTCATTAATGCAATTATCTAATCAACCAATGACATGGCAGTTGCTTCAATGCATTTAGGGGTGTGGTCCTGGTCAAGACAATCTCCTGAACTCCAAACTGAATGTCAG
>JAODLC010000066.1:2260292-2277539 GCA_026781145.1 Hippopotamyrus pictus | reverse complement strand
TTAAAAAGCCCCCCCCCCCCCCCCGCCAACGACCACCCGACCCAACTATCGTCATGAAACATACGCTTTCAAAGATAGAATTACCACACTGAGTAATCCTATTATTGTATTACATACCGAAACACGACTATACTATCAATATTAATTCTCAAGGCTATTAGAAATCGTCTCGACCCTTCTCTTGCAGAAATCGTTCTGCTGTGTCTATTAGATAGCCACACATATTAAAACATATACAGCCATCTCTGGGAAACACCATTGTACGGGGGTTGTTATGAAAATAACTGTGCATTGTGCTGTGCGGCGTTTCTTGTCGAGCTTAAAACGACGAAGAGTAGATGACGGGCGAAAAGCGCTCGGTTCCGCCAGCCGGAGATAAACTGAGCGCGGCGCCGGTGCCGGTTGTGTCCCCCGCTCGTGCCGGCTTGGTAGATCCCCATGCTTTGTCAGCAGCACGTAACTTGCACTAAAGGAAGCTGCAATACAGCCCCCCCTCATCACTGTGTGTTTATGTGCTTTGTCAGCTGTGTTTGGTCAGTGCCGGGTGCCGCCGATCTCCCCCGAGCATAGGACTTTAACCCGGGACTGCGTTTTATCAAACTGCCGGGCCACTTTATCGGTCCTTTGACGCCTGGTCAGTTTCCGTAAGGAGCTTGTGGAAGGGCAAAATCAACCCCTCACCCTCCACCCCCCTGCTTTAGCGAGTTATTTTGTTGACAAACCAGTGGCGATGACTTTAAAATCCAATAAAAACGAACCGGCGGCCGTATTTGAACAGGTCAACAGCCTGCGGACAGCCCTCTCCGATCTCTACCTGCAACAGCTGCTGCAAAACAAACCCAAACCCGACAAGGTAGGACGATCGTGGACGATTTCTTTTCATGTACTCGATCCGTTACGTACGCGCAAATCCGTAATGTTAACCGTGTTTACATATGTGTCAATCAGCGTACTTATGTCTCAGGCAGTATACAAATGTATCATTCTACATATATAAAAATTGGCATTTATATTTATCAGTCGCTGGCTTTTTACTGGAATCTCAGAAGCGTTTTGCTGAGACGCCGATGCGTAAAAAGCTCTGCGGCGGACCAGATCAGGATGCGCTGGTTTATTCTGGTACTACCCAGTTCGGGATCATCGCCGTAATGCCACTGTGAACTTTTAAGCAATAAGTCATTTGCGCTATTTTTAAAAGCCTGGCTCTTCACTATCGTGTATTTTAACCGCTGCCACTGATCTCAACGCGAAATGTTGCTGTGGACAGCGGTAGTTCATATGTTCTCAGCCTGTATTGTATATCGTTTGTTGTTAATGGTTTTTAATAGCTAATAACAGAAACTGGTAAACACGTCAAGTTGCGAAACTAATGCTCCAAAGCACACTCAGTCCTGAAATCACTGATGCAATAGGTAATGTGAATCTACAACAAATCATTATATAACTTGTAATATTATCATTCCATATTTTGCATATAATATTGACGGGGCCAAGGATTTGTAAAAAAAAATAATACGAAAATTTAGTCTTAGGACCTTGTGTAGTTTAACTGTGTCGTTTGATTTGTCATGTGATGTACGAATACACTGAAGCACAGTTAACAGTAACAGCCTTATTTGTTGTGTATTAGGAGGTGATACTGTTTTGGCCTGGTCTTTACCAACGGGGATATATTAAATCCCTTAAAATTTCGGTATTTTCATTTAAAAAAAATCTAGCTGTTGAAGTGGGACCCAAGCTAGAGGAGCAACAGTATGTGCTTTGTGACAAGGGTTTTTAAGAAAAATTGGGGTGTTTGGTGTTTTTCTAGTGAGCCTTGACCAGTCAGGGACATTGACGCTGTGGACAGAGCATACAATGGGGCCTTGTTCTGAAGGATTTACCTGATCTGAATGGCCATTGAGTAATCAAACAAGAGGCTGCGCTGATGGGATTCTCCTGTGTCACAGGGAGGTGGTCTTTCAGAACGAGAGCACTGCCATCGGGCAAACGAGGCACTAACCTTTTTGTGTTCTGCTCAGAAATGAAAAGACAGAAGAAAAGCATCAAGTGACCGAGTTAGTCCTGCATGGAGATGCAGAAAAGAAAGAGTCTTATGTGGGTTATGTGAAATATGCCCCTAAACCTCCTCTCAAATTGGAACACCAAAGGCCATTCAGAAGCTTCAGGTTGACTTCAAAGCTAATTCCACTAAATCAGACAACAGACATGTGTCCTGTTAAGGATAACAGCCATAAATGAGTTTTTACACACCTCACTACACACCATTTAATTGTTCTTTCTAACTTGACGGTTCAGGCAAGCCGAACGAGTTCAGCTATAATACATATTACAGTCATCCTCCTGTACTATTACGAAGGTCGCGAGCTGTTATTGCGCGTTTATTTTAAATCCGGCACTCGCAAACGTCAAATTTAATGCCACGTGTTTTTGAATACGCTGCTGTCTAGCTAGATTTATGGGACTTCTCTGGTAGTGTGTGGGGGCTAATCCTCTGGGATTTTTTGTGTGTAGGGGCATGTGAATTCTAGGCTGTTCTTCGGCACCTATCAGAAGTCACACCCTTGCAGACACTCTCTGAGTCATGTATTGCAGTGGATTAATCCTTTCACATAAAAACAAGCAGCCTTCTTCAAATGTCTTTGGCCTCATCTGTTTTTTTGGTGGGTTCGTCCGAACATGCAGCACGTTAGAAAGGGGGGCAGGTAGAGAAGCCTTTATTATGGTCCCCCGAAACGCCCCAAACTTTTTCCTTTGTCGGTTCTCCTTCTACAGAGCACACCTTAAATATCTGAAAGAACGATTCCCATGTCTTAGAGCCGGCTAACCAGCTTTCCTGTTGCTCATCGATCTCCAGAAGCACCGCTTCCTCGGGTTTTACCTAAACCTTCCCACTTGCCTTCTGGCCAAATTGACTGACGTGTGCCTTTCGTACAGCCCATCAACACGGAGTGTTTTCTGACGTTTCGCTTTATTTTTTGCTCATCGCCCCGTATTGTTCCATAGAGACGGGCTAATTCCTGGGCGTTTGTCCTACTGCTGATTAACTAGCATGACCCTGCAGCTTCAGCACAGATCAATACGCGCTCAGAGTATTTTTCACCCTCTGGATACGAGCAAGACAATGCCTTGCCATTAAGGACTAAGGGGGTTGGGCCGAAAAGGAGCAGCCGAAACCGGAATTTAACAAGGCACGAGTTTAGTGTGTTGTTCATGTTTCTCTATCTTCTGTAGTGTGTATTATCATTTTTTGATTTATGTGTAAAAAGATGCTCCTTTGAGGTATGCGGCATAATGCTTTAACATGATTTGTTTAAAATAAAATGGTTCTGAACCAACTAATCCTAGTATGCCAAAAAACGTTCCCAGCTACAGGCACAAACCTGCTGTAGAAGAACCTGTCTCACAAATTACAGGCAGGAGACATAAATGTTATTGTCAAGCAAATACAAGCTGGCTCCAATTAAATTTTAGCCTCAAGTGCATTTTTTCCTTTAACTTTGTAATCTGACCAAACTCTATATCCTATTATTGAAGCAACATACTTAAGTTTTTTGGTCTTTTTATGTTGAATTTTTATGGGTGGGGGTTCATTGACACAGAATTATCCGAATTTGCGCCTTTTCCGGTTACTCATATGACAGCCTTGCTGTCTGAAACCCAGAAACGGGAAGTGTAGCTTTCATGAGGTGCGAGAATAATTTCGGAACAGCAACTGCGCTTCTTCTTCATCGGGGATGTCATTTCTTGGCTGTTTGTTCCAGGCCATGTATCCATCCGATCCTGGACCAGAGTCGATTTGCTCTGCAAAGACCAAAAAGTTAGACGAACAGTCTGCGAGAGAAATTATTTTTTAGTTTTTAAATTAAGTCCCTTCTGCTTTTAATTTCAGTCTGTAATACAGGGGACACCCCTTGTATCTCTCACCATCTGTAACCTTCCCTTGTTTTCATACATGAGCAGATGCTCCTTCGGATTTCTCAGCTAATTACCGTAAAATCGCGCGCATTTAGCTCAAGCGTTTCACTTTTAAAGGATCCCACCTCTACCCTGGAGGATATTTTACATTACACGTTTGACATATTTTCATATACGGAGGTCCGTCTGTACACGTATTGCAGTCCTTGATGAATGCGAGCTCGTTTATAAAGCAAGGTCAACACGACCAATGCCGTCGCCTTCTGGTCGTACAGCGGCGCATGCGCACATTTCTAACACATTGCCAAAAGGGGGAAAAATGTTTCGCTAGACTATACTTTAGCTGACACGTGCATTTTTTTCATGCAGTGACAAGATACTCATTATCCTGACAGCGCAAACAGACCTTTAAACTGACGTCTGACTTCCTACCGACATGTGACATCCCCCCACCCCCCGGGTCGGCCCGGGTCATGGTCAGGACCGGCAGTTCTGCGCGTTCTGTTCCTATAATTTTGTCCTTGTCTGTTTGATAACACCCGGCATCGCTCCTTCTCTGCGTTGTTACAGCGCACTTTCAGCTGTTTATCTGAATGTTATCTGATTTCTTTCCACGCATACCCAGAGTTATTCCAAGAGCATTGCTAGTATTCTAAAATCTATTTTGCCCACGTAGATTGCTATGTAAATTTTGGTTTGGAATTAGCCATAAGTTTGGGTATAATTTGTTTCTATGATTTTGGATTTATTGCTGTCTTCTGGCAGATTTTTAATTTTTTTTTAATTTTGAGGGTCGTCATGTTTTTGTATAATGTGTCATGCGAGCAGGGTTATATAAAGTGTTAATTTCCTTATTTCGTGCCCAAAACGTGGCTATTAGCCAATGACCTTAACTACTAAGGCAAGGATCTGGTTTTTGTTAAGAAATAAGTATATTTTTCTTTTTTCCAAGTAGTTGTACTGTAAGTAGGGGTCAGGGTTGGGGGGTTTTGGTGCTGAAGACCACAGTTATGACCCGTCTAAGACCCCCCTTCCCCCCCCACACGTGTTTTTTTTTCTCAGTCGATTGAGACGCCATAGAAAATTCCCAGAAGCATCGCGGTGAAGCTTAATTGAGTAATCATTTAAGTGCTTAATCCTTTATTCCTCTTTTTCCAGTCAATAAGGGAGCAGCAGTCTGATTCTCAGGGCACTTTGCCTGAGTTACTAAATCAGCAAATCGCGCCGACAAACTTGAAACTTCCCCATTTTTGCTCTCTGGTCTGATGACGAACGGAACAGACAGATGACGAGGAATGAGAATGACAGCCGGCAGTCTGGTCTGTGCTGTTATTTTTCAAAGAAATTGATTTGTCAGCATTGATAAACATTATTGCATGACTGTATTAAATATCTGTTATCTTTATATGAAAGCAGAAAAAGAAAACGATAAGTACACGCATAAAAGATGGTTGTCCGCAAGGGGTTGATATCACACAGTAATTTTTCACACAGTGTGGGTTCATAAATTCATGAAAATCTCTGTACCATGAAGGAAGATCACGAAGTCGCAGGTTGAAAACTAAGCCCACGCTCCTCTTACTCGCCGCAGCTGCCGGGCTGTCAGTGGCCTGTCCACGTGGGCACGGTTTTCGAGATTTCGCGGAATTTTTCTGTGTGGGAAGGCCATACGTACAAGTCACTTCGTCTGCGCAAAGCGACAGTTTTATATCTGGGTGCATTGTGGAATGCGACAGGTAAGCAGGTGGAGACTCTGCCTTTAGTGTGTTATTTTCTGTCGAGTTAATTACTCGGACGGCAAGACTAACCAGCGAGAGTATAAACCTGACAGGAAGAGAAAAGAGACCGATCCACACGTGACATCACATAAAGATGTAAAGACTGTATCACCTGTATCAAGAAAGCCTTGTTTTTTTCGATCGGAGGGTCTATTTCTGTCTCCCTGTTAACAAGATTAATTGGGTCAGATAGTTTAACGCGTCCCCACACCGTTCTGACTGTTTGTGCGCTAAATAGCCAGTAGGAGTGACGAAACTGGCCAATGTGATTTGGGTAAAGTGGGTCGAAATGGAAAGATTTATGCTAAAGAGTTCAGGAGATGGTTAATACGATTTGTACTTAGGCTACCTGGCAAAGATTATTCACCTCTGAAAATTTCCCCTGGCATGAATATTAGATTGTGGATGTGTCTGCTTCCTCCCCAGATCTGGAGATGCTGACCCACAGATTAGTTCAGTATTAAAGCGATCTAAAATATACTTTAAATTTGTTCTTGTCCTGTTAAATCCCATATCATAGACAGAAGGCTGACTTTATCTCGAAAGAAATTATATAACCAAGGTCATTCAGTGAATAACCTTTTGTTTCGTAACAAGATACAGGCACGAAATGTTTCCGTGGAGATGTAAATCGATATACATCACACGTTAATTTCCAAGATGATTGGTTAAACATGTTATGGATATGTCAAAGATAACAAAAGAGGTCAGTGCTGCTCCCCTCCCTGAATGAAACGTCTTTTAAAGTTCTAGTATGAAGCATGTTTTTAACTTGGTGGAAACATGTCTTGCGTTTTGCATGTGAATCGAGTGTCTGTACGAAACCAAATGATCTCTTGGGCTAAACCCTTAGGAGCGTAACAGCATGGGTATATCGGGTGGAAAACGTGGTCTCATAATTCGGAGGTTGTCTGCTTAAGTCTAAAAGTGAACCAGAATGTCGTACCCTTGGTCAGAATGTTCAGAATTGCCTTGGTAAAGTAACCTGGGCCATTTAAAGCCGGTAAAGTCCTGCTGGGTGTAAACTGCAGGGTGCGGCGATAAGCCCGACTCGCTGAGCAGCCCGGTTATAGCCGGTGCCCCATAAAGCCCTTTTATAAGTAGCAACTGGGCCAGCCACGTGGCAGAGCGGGACGCGGGTCATCCTAGGGCACGACAGACGGGAATCCCAGAATGCCGTTCACCCAGGAAGCAGATAACCAGCCTCTCACTTGGGGATCTTGGAATCCGTATCAGGCATTGTGACACCTCCCGAGATAAAAACGGAGAAATACGCACTCTATTTTATATGCATTTTGTAGATACTTGCGGGTGATCTAAAATATATTTAAGTGTCCTTACAGAACAGCTGAGATAAGGGTTGTAAATTCCTCTTTCACAACAGCACGCGGCAGTCCGTGCCGTGACGTCAAGGGTGTCGTATTGCCGTGCAAAGCGGAGCCGCAAACGTGACCGTTCCTGCTCTTTTGGCTTTGCTGACTATGCAGAGCAGAGGGTTACTTCCATGGAAAAGGCTTTAGGACATGCAGTAAACAGCAGCAGCCCGGCCCTCCTCTGCTAACCGATGAGGGCTGCAGGTATTCCGGAGTCTTCTGTGAGCTGCGCCCGACGATCGACGTCCGCGCTTCTCACCCTGAATTCACAGCTTCTGTTCCCCTTCAAACCACATTACTCATATTACAAAGGAAATAACACTACAAAGCTGGCCTGTATACCAAGCTGTTAGTCATAATTAAGTACGAGCCACTGTGTGTGAATCTGGGACCTTTATATTTTGTGTGTAATTTCGTTATATTTGTTCCAGTTCAAGTCAGTGTATGGTGCTTTGCAGAAATCTGCAACAGTGACTGATATGTATCATCAGGGTAGCAGAAACAGCCTTTTGTCCATTCATTATCACAGGGGTACAGATATTTTTCTTTTCACATACAAGTATTGATTTCCTGTGTAATGGACCTGCACTTTATCTTGTATAGATGCTTTCCTTTCGTGTGGCCATGATCTCATTTCTTCTCTCATATTCCCGTATTAATCCATCTTTTATTTTCCAAGTGCAGCATGTGGCTCAGTGGGCTGAGTCTCTGTGCCCGTGATTGGAAGGTCGCCGGTTCGAGCCTCGGCACATCTGCGGGTCCTTGAGCAAGGCCCTTAACCCCCAACTCCCTGGGTGCCGCTATGGGCGGCTGCCCTTCACAGCTAGCTTGCTCTCACCTACAGAGAGCAAGGTGGGGGGAGGCAAAAAGGGAATTTTCCCATGGGGATCCCCACAGGGATCAATAAAGTATCTATTATTGTGATTTCATAGCCTCCTTTGTCTTTAGAAGATGTGTAACATTTACATTCTGCCATGTTGTATGAATCAGTCTAAAAATATCGCTGCCCAGAAAATACCTTCACACAGACCCGCGTGGCCCCAAACTGCATGGCTGGCTGAACGTTAAAGGATGCCGTTTACTGACATAATGGGGTTTTTAAGCTTTACGAGAGCCTCTTCTTTATTTTTGTATAAACGATGACGCAGGGCCTGGCGCTGCAGCGGTGTAGCCGCCTCCGGTCTCCATAGCGACGCCGCATGCCGCGCATGGACCACTGGCTTAAGTTGTCACAGTCTAATGAGGTGTTAAAAATGTGGGATTAATGTTTAACCCACAGCATATGTTAAAACTCCTAATTAAACATGGCTGCGGGGAGACACAAATGTCAAAAAAAGCTTTTAAAGATCCGAGTCGTATTAACATTAAAAAATGACTGTGTACATAGCGGCTCATCCCTGAATGGAAATCTGGCTTATTAACATACATATGCCTAGCTATCCTCTGGGAAGTTTTTAAGCGTAAATGTTAACTGTAGATATAAAATGTATAATTTTTAAGGGAAAATGAACATTCTAAATGTGGAAGCTAATTTTTTATGTCCTTGAATTTCCTTGTTAAATTTATTGGCTGTGACGGACTTTACATGAGCTTAATGGGTTATATCTGTATGAATATAGCATGAATTGTTTTTTCTTTTCTTTAGCATTTTAGCAGACGCTACTGTGCTAAGTAACTTAACGTGGCAGTGTGTCCTTCGCAGGCGGCGACAGCGCAGATGCACGACGCCAAGAGCGAAGAGGTGTTCGCCAACGGCAGCCTAATGAATGGCAAAGAGGAGAGCATCATGCGCGAGGTGGCCTTCGAGAAAAATCCCTCAGAGCCCATGGTAAACAGTCAAGCCGCCAGCAATACATCTGATTCGCACGTAGGGGGAGACAAAAGCAAGAAAAACTTCATATGGGCAAGAGATGCAAAAATATTATGTCAAATTTTATATTAAAAAAATTATATATAATAAAATAATGGCAATACTTTCTATGAATGCCATGTCTATAACACTCTATGAACACATTCATCTTGCATTATAATGCATTCATAAAACATTACAAACATGCTATGAAAAATGGCAAAGCCATGTTTATTTTGCATTATGAATGCTCTATGGAATTCTTATCTATAATGCATTATAGATACCTTTTATAATGCAGTACAAAGAATCCATTATTATGTATTATCTGTATCTGTAATGCATTATAGATGAGAGCTTCATTGAAGCTTATGAATTATAAAAAATCAACACTATAATGCATAATTACTGTCAATAGAAAATGTTGGAATGCTTCATCAATTCTTATACCAACAATTTTAATGCATTGTGAAGGTGTAATGCATTATAGATGACAACTTTAAGTGTTACCATAATAATAGATGATGCATGATTTTGTATCTATATATAATTTTAACTGTGAAAACTCACAGATTAAGATAATATCGACTGCAGGATACATGTGAATGTTCCACATGGCTCTTGGGATGTAAAGAGGCTTTGACCTTCTGTGTTCTTTATCCTTAATAATCCATTGCTTTTGTCTTTCTCTACTCGAAGGGTGTAACGCTAAAGTTAAACGAAAGACAGAGATGCACAGTCGCAAGAATACTGCACGGGGGGATGGTGCACAGACAAGGTAGCATGTTGGATGACTTCACCCTGACGCCGGTCTTTCTCATCATCTCTCATCGTTGGTCCGGGTCTTTTATGTCACCGTGATCCCATAGCTCAACACTGATTGGTTCCCCATCGCGTCTTCGCTCAGGGTCACTGCATGAAGGGGACGAGATAGCAGAGATCAACGGACAGAGTGTCGCCAACCAGTCAGTCGACCAACTTCAAAAGATCCTGGCAAGTCTGCGTTTTTGGGTTGGGGGGGGATCCAGCCAATCGGCTGCATGGGATTTCTAAAATAGCTAAATTTACCTTAAACTCTTAAAGCTGGGATGGTAATCTGTTTGAAATTCATCTATTGCAGAAAGACACAAACGGTGTGGTAACTCTGAAGATTATCCCCAAGCAGCAATCCCGCTTACTAACCTGTGAGGTAATGTCCTATAATCAGTTTCTAAAAACCGGTGTATGATATTAATCGAATGGTTAGATTTACTTGCCCAATCAGCACGACGTTAGTACAATCATTGCCTGAATGGAATTCTAAGTGCAGGCAATACAAGAAAAATAATTTTCAAGCATGTGCTACATATTCCATAAGACCAGAGATCTGAAATCCGGCTTTTATTTGTCTCTCTCTTTCTGTCTGTCATGCTTGTTTCGACCGTAGTGAAATGTGCATGACTAATGAGCAAAATTTGGCATGAAAATGTACGTGAAATGCGATGGGTTGGCATCCCGTCCTGGGTTATTCCCTGTTTTGTGCCGATAGGTTCTGGGATAGTCTCTTGCATAGTGCAAACGTGTACAGAACATGGATGGATCAAGGGATGGATATAGAAGTATCACCATAATACTGCCTAACATGGCTTATACAAATCCCTGTAATCTGAACCCGATTACTCACATTTTAATGTAACTAGTGTTCATCTTATTTAATATATTGTGGGTGTGCTTAGTAAGCACTTGGAATAGCTCAAACATGCTTGAAAATTAAGCAGAGAGATATGTGATTTTTATTTATTTTTATTTTTTTTATTCTTATGCGGTCAGCATCCTTGCTTTCTCTCCAGCAAAAATCACTCCGTTTAAACAAAAATTTGTTCTTCGTCAGGCTGGTCCTCCTCTAAGCCAAATGAATGACACAGGTGACTATTTGATCATTAGATTCCACTACTACCTTCCATAGAGAATTCTTTTTAGATTTTCTAGTGTGAATGGAAACACATGGAGACATGTTTCATTCTGCCATCAGCTGACCAAACTGTGTAACTACAAGCCAAATTGTAAACCACTTTTAAACGCATTTTTGACAGGAACAGGCATTTGTCAGCGTATATACATACATATATATAACATTTTGAAAAACATTTGCATTTTAGAACAAAAATTTAATTTTTCAAAACAATTAGCGCTACGAAAATAATCGCTGTTGGCAGTGTGGTAAGTGATGGCAGTGTTTATCAAACTCTTATTCATATTCCGTCACTGGTCTCTTGATCTTGGAATAATTATCTTTTAAGACTTCTTTTCTTCCAGCCAAATCATTGCTCTGGCAGCAGTAATGTGATTAATAGCACGCTAAACAGGATCCAGGGGAATGATTTGTGACGTTGGCTTTCTGATAAACTGTATTTAAGACAAAATCCACATGGATTAACAATGGCTGGAAATAAAGGATAGAAAATGTTTGTTTCCACTAACCAAGATCCTAAAATTTCTTTCTGCCTGCAGATTTTTCTTTTCTCTTGTCCCCAACTTTCATTTAATTTGATTTTTTTTTTTTTTTTTTTTTTAAAAAGCAGAATCCAAACAAATCTGCTTTTGTTAAGTGTGACGTTCTTCAGTGTCACCCTTTGAATAAACTTGGATTTATCTTCCATGTGAAAATACTGCAGAAGATAAACTTGCCATTCCGGAATTCTCTCTAAGATTCCTAGCTTGGCTTCTCACAGCAGTGATACCTGCCCTTTCCATAGATGTACATCAGGGCTCAGTTTGACTACGATCCAGCCAAGGATGACCTCATTCCTTGCAAAGAGGCGGGGCTGAAGTTCAAAACCGGCGACATCATACAAATCATCAACAAGCAGGACCCAAACTGGTGGCAAGGGCGAGTGGATAGCTTGGTGGCCGACTTTGCTGGACTCATCCCCTCCCCCGAGCTCCAGGAATGGTACGTTCCAAACCAGAGCTCTTTACTTACAATAAATGCTCAGGTAGCAGTGAGGGATTCCCCAAGGATTACGTAACCTTTTGTCCTTCACTTTCTCTCTAAAACCCCATCCTCCCCTCGTTCCCTTTATTCCTCTCCATACCCCCAATCCCCCCCCACCCCCCCAAGGCGTGTGGCCAGTAAAACCAAAGTGGCCACAGGGGGGAGTCAGTCCTGCAGTCCCTTCGGCAAGAAGAAGAAGTGCAAAGACAAGTATCTGGCCAAGCACAGCTCCGGTGAGCAAGCATCTCCCTTCTCTTCATGTCACTGCTGCAGCTTCTGTGTCTGTGACATGTCCAGCTATATAAAAGGCTGTGTGAAAGGACTGGAGCGGGGGGGGTTGTATGAATGTTGGCGACTACTATGGGTTTCATCAGTCGCCACCTTGGTGCTCTGACAAGGTCAGTTGAGGTTCGCCACGGAGTCTTTAAATGAAGTAGGGATTCGATAAAATTCAGAGAAGCCGATGGACTTTTTGTACCTTTGCCTACATACTTCATCACGTGTGCATACAGACCCTCTGTCTACCTGCTCTGTCTCCCAGTTTTTGACCAGCTGGATGTGATTTCCTATGAAGAGGTGGTACAGCTGCCTGCCTTCAAGAGGAGGACCTTAGTGTTGATTGGTAAGCTCAGGAATTCATAGCAGTGACACCTGCATCTTCAGCGAATAAGGCGGCACTGACACTGCGTGATCCAATCAGGAGAGAGTGGTCATTCCTCTAGGGAGGTGGTACTATTACTGTGTTGTCCAATCAGAAGACAGTGTACTTTCCTGTTCGTCTTTATAGGGGCACCTGGTGTGGGAAGAAGCCACATTAAAAACTCATTGCTGACCAAATATCCTGAGAAATTCATGTACCCTGCACCACGTGAGTAGAGTTTGGCTGCGCCATCATGATGCCATATGAGAATAGGAGCCAAGCCTTCTTGTGAGCCTTTTCTTGTCATGCCTCTAAATGCAGATACCACCAGGCCTCAGAAGAAAGACGAGGAAAACGGCAAGGAGTACTTCTTCATCTCCAACGACGAGATGACCAAGTGCATCACGGGGAACCAGCTCCTGGAGTACGGCAGCTTCCAGGGCAACATGTTTGGCACCAAGTTGGAGACCATCCAGAAGATCCACGAGCAGGACAAGATCGCCGTGCTGGATGTGGAGCCACAGGTAGCCGTTTGCAAACCAGGATACATATATTACAACTGTTTCAGTGTTAAAGGAATTAAGCGTGAGACTGAGGAAAACAAGCCCATAAAATGGTACAAAACTCTTTTGCAGACCTTGAAACTCCTCCGTACCGCAGAGTTTGCCCCTCTCATGGTGTTCATCGCACCCACTAACACCGCAAACCAGGTGAGCTGGAGCTCTAATGTATTTTTAATATACCCCCCTCCCCCAGCATGATGGCACGGCTGACCATTCCCCCCCACCCCCAATCCCTATCAGTCCGAGTCCCTGAAAACGATCCAGAAGGAGTCGGACGCCATCCTCAGCATGTACAAGCACTACTTTGACCTGATACTGGTGAACAACGACGTGGATGAGAGCGTGAAAGGCGTGGAGGAAGCCATAGAGCGGGCGACGTCGACCCCGCAATGGGTGCCCGTTTCCTGGGTCTACTAACACCTCATCTGCAAGCGCCGAACCCCAGCCCTCCTATCAGAATTGAGAACCTTGTATGAAATTATAAGCGGTGCAATACCTCCACCGACACTCCCCCCCCCCCCCCCATAATGTCACATGTCCATCTAGAGTAACCTTTACCTCCAGAGCAACCTCACTCCACCATTAATCTCTTCAAAAAATTTTATATGTTAGCGTCCCATTAGTCGAGCAATAGATCCTGGAGTACAGCCAAAGTGCCGCATTACAGACACATAGTTTGAGGTGTACCATAAGGGTGTGGATCTTGCGTAGCTGGTACCCTGAAGTTTTGGTGCTTTCACGATGTCTGCCGAGAACGGCCACTCAGTGTGTTTGAAGTGCGACGTGGACCGCAACTGTGAGTCAATAACCCTGCAGAGTTCAGTTGTCCTACTTCACGTTGATTCTTCTTTGTCTTTGTGGACGGGAACATTACGGGGCTATGTGAGAATACGTACGTGTACCCAGAATCTCATCCTTCAGTTTGGCATGTTGTGTTTACAGTAAATGCATCTCAACTCATGAAACATACGTAGAATATATACCTCAAGCGAAAATGCAAGGCACTTTGAATTCGTTAAAGACTTCGCGTCCCGAGTCGAAACACTCATGTAACTTTGGAGTTTACCACTTTCTAAGTCAAAGTTTAGCCCTTGTTAAACAAAATGAATGGAATCCTGGCCAGAGATTTTGTCCGGTTCCTTAATGTATTAAAGGACAAAAACCTATCTTGGAATCACTACTCGTTTTGCATGTTTTCTACAGCAGAAATCAGACTCAGAGTAACTTGCCGAATGCTCTTGGCATGGGGAATACCATCAATATGCAATTCCATACATTTCCCAGCATGCACATTTGGGCTACTCATGGGAAATGAAGGCATGAACTTTATGAAACAAATGCTGGAACACATTGCATGTGTTGCCCTTGTGATATGACTCAAAAAGGGTATGAAATTTTCAGCCCTCTGTGCCAAAGGCAGTTTCTTATATAATTATGTATTATATTACACAGGAGCAGGGGCAGAAGGAAATATCTAACCCCCCTCCCCCAGATTTCCCCTTTATAACTGCAATATTAAGCTCCCAAAAATTTCACACAGACAGTCCAATTCCTGATGTAACAATACAGAACGGAAGATGACCCAGGTCAATGTGACTTGAGGATCACAAAAGAGAGATTCGGACAAAATCATTAAAAAAATTTAGACATAACGATAAAAAAGGGGGGGGGATAGATCTGTGAAAAATAAACCTTTAATCTGAGCAAACATACAATTTCGGAGTGATGACGAACCACAAGAAATGTAAGTTGGCTATTAGATTTCTTGCAGCACACGGGGAATTGTCAGAGTGCTGGACACTTCTACAGCTTTTCAGAAACATTTAAAGTATTTAGCAGACACTTCCCCCCCCCCCAATAGAAAAATCGATCAGGGTCAGACGATCCCTCAAGCAATTGGGGGTCAAGTGCCTTGATCAGGGGCTCAGTGGTAAAATCACTCTGCCGGCCATGGGATGCGAACCAGTGACCTTCCGATCATGAGACCGGACCCGCACAGCAGCTGTTATTAACAGAGTGGCATATCGCTGCAGCCAGGAGCCGAATGTCGAGTGGGAGGGGTTTGTAACTAATCAGATGCTCCCTCCCACCCCTTGTGATAAACCCCTATGACATTGCCCCTCCCACTCTGCAGCAATATATACTTGTATTACCTGGTAACCAAGGAAACAATGCAATATATAACGGATTTGTGAGCCTGGCTTATAGACCAATCAATCAGATTTAAGTAAATACAGATTTAATATAGTACAGGAATGGTACAGTTTGAATCTGAAGACAGCCTGAGGACCCAAACAAGACCACAAAGGAAAAAAAAAAAAAACTCAGTCAATGAAGACAGTCATGTGTAAAAGATCAGGATTTCGCCTCAATTTCGCCTTCACACTGGATTAATAACAGCAAGCCATATTTACAGTACAAAAAAAAAAAATCCACTCCTCCCACTGGCCAGATGACAGATTTAATAATCCATCTTTTAAAAAGGTTAAAACTTTACACTGCCCTGAATCGAACGACACCGACATGCATTCCGGCCATCAGGAAGGGTTGGGGATTGCGGGGGAATAGACATCCTCCATGTTGGGCTGATGAGCTGTATGCAAAGCAGGATCCCCAACAAGGGCTCGCTGTTGCTATGGGCCGCCCACATTTTACACGGTACACACACCGGGAGTCTCTCAGACATCACTCGGACTCCGCTGCCTCATCCTTCTGTTTCTTCTTCTTTTTTTTCTTCTTCGCACTCTCTTCAGCCTACGAATCCACAAAAAAAAAAAAAAAAAAAGTTAGCCGGAACAATACTGCCCCCTAGAGGTCACCTTGTGCCAATCAGGAAGCGCCTGTAGGGGGCCACAAGTGTCAGGCGTGAGCCGGAGTCACACACCCAAGTGCTGGCACCCACGCTAATGTTGCAGCCTAACTCCCACCAGAGCCACGGGAGAAGGCACTGGTGGGATAACCGACTGCTGAAGTTAACCTCAGGGAGCGTCTGATTGGATGAGGTTCTAAGCCCCGCCTACCTCAGGAGCCGGCTCAGGCTCTGGCTCGTCGTCTGCTGCCTCCGACAGCTTCAGCTTCTTGTCCTTCTTTTTCTTCTTCTTCTCCTTCTTGGCCTCACCGTCGGCCTTGGGGGGCGAGGCCCCCTCCGGACATCCGCCGTCGCTGCCGCTAGCCTCGCGCTTCCGCTGAAGGCGGCGAAAGGCACCAGTTTCAGAATCGCTCACGGCGGACGCAGCGCTGAGGCGGCGCCACCGTGACCGCAAGCGGCTAGATACCGTCGACACAGTCAACTGATAAGAGCGTTGGGGGGGGAAAAAAAAAAACACTGCACTGCAGTACAGGAGAACGGGCGAAACGGGATGCTGGTGTGGTGGACGCTGGTGGATGGCATGTCACACGAAACAAGCCAAAAAGCACCGGGGGGTCCACACTGATCTAGCAGGCTGACTCCCTCCAAAGCCACGAGCAGGCAGGTGAAGGGATAACTGCCTGCTGCTCCTCCCCCCCCCCCAATCTTTCATGCCAGTATCTCAGCCCCTAATCCTTCTGAGCTCTGAAACCTCCGGTCTAGGTCACCGCCATCCTTACCTTGGTCGCAGGTCCCACCGAGCCGGTAGAGTCGACCGGCGCTGACTTTGGCGTGCTGCAAGCGTGCAGAAAAGCCGGTCAGGCGGCCCATCAAATTGATCAACTGGGGCATTTAGGACGGGATGAAAACAGAGGGGCAACGCTGGCGGGGAAGGCGGGCCGGTACCTGTAGTCCACGTAGCCTTGCTTCCATTCCGAGGGCGTGCTGTCGTTCGGCTTCCCGTGTTTGTCCAGGAGGCCCTTCTGGATCATCATCTTCTTCTGGGTGGCCCGCATGATGATGATGGGCCACGCCATGATGGGCGAGACGCCGGTGCTGCTGACCAGCCCAGGCGTCCGGCCTTACGTCCGGTCGATCATCGAACGGTTCCGTCCGGCCTGATGATCCTGAAGCTTTCGCTGACCGTATCCCCCTGGGAGGCAATCCGATCCAGCGCGGCCGTGACCAGATCCCGGTCTTCCGGATGGACCGTTTCCAGCCAGCGGCTGAGGAACGAGTTGCGCACCTCGACGGGTCTGCCCCAAATCCGGCCATAGGCCGGACTGATATAGTCGAACGCCTTC
>JAODLC010000066.1:2240607-2260192 GCA_026781145.1 Hippopotamyrus pictus | reverse complement strand
GGCAGGGGGAAGAGATCACATACAAAATCGGCAGTCGAGGATGGATGACACGAGTGCCGGGGGGAGGGAGTGGGGGGGACAAGGAGAATGTCAGCAAAGCCCACCTTGGGCCCCAGGCCCCATTTGCGGGGGTAGGTGTCTCTCTCCATGATGACCCTCTTGATCTTGGCCACCACGCCGTGGTCGCATGTGGAGATCACCGCGGTCGTCATCAGCGCGATCGCTGCGGTTGGGGGAGGTGGTAAAACAAGGGGTTAAAGACACGTCACCTTCTCCAAGCAACCGTGGGGGCACAAAGCCCAGGAGAGAGTGGCGTCTGGCGGGGCGGGGGGGGGGGGCTACAGCCATCAGACAAGGGTGATAGATAGGCAGTCATCTTCGCACAGAGTGCTAATGCTAGGCTATCATGTCATCATGTGGCTGCCTGGCTCCGCCCCCGTCACTCACCGAGGCAAATGGCTTCCCCTTTGGTCGTGACCACGACGATCTCCTGGTTCACCTCGATGCCGTCTTCGTACCGCAGGACTCCCGGCAGCATGATTTTGGCGCCGTAACAGATGGCGTTCACCTGTGACACGGGCGGCATGCGACACGAACACGCTGAATGTCCCTTAGTCAGCTGCGTCGGCCGGCGTTCGTTAAAAACCAAGACGACATCAGCACCAGCCCAATGTATTGATTTTGCCAGCCGATATTTAGACTTTAATCAATATTCAAAGTAAGCAGCACCAGAGCTAAAGATACAGCTCGTAAAATGATGGAGATGAGTGCATTGGATCATCGGCCATTAGATTCTGTTGGCTCATCCAGCACTTAGAATCTCGATGCAAGTCACTGCTTACATTAATTCACGTCTGCTGCACACATTCACAGGAGCTTAAGTGCCGTCACCAGTTTCACTATGAACTTGGAGCTCAGAGGTTAGCTGGTTATCGGTAATATCAGAGAAAAATATATTATCTCTATCGGCCAAAATGACCAGGTCAGTATGCCAACAAAGGTACTAGATAGGACAGTATGGCATCGCATCCATGTCAAAGCTAGACGATGATAAAAAAAAAAAAAAAAGTGAAAACATGCTAGTTTTAATGTTTAGCTTGCGTAAATCCTGCTCACTGGCGCAAATATGAAACTCGCGAGTGTGACTCATCGCCCTTGATTTCCGACATGAATGAGAAACCATAGGAGACACACTATAGGAGGTGTGGTGTAGCCCCGCCCACAACTACACCACCAATCAGAGCTTGGGTACAGAAGGCAGCCGGGCCACTCACAGCGCTGTCCTTCATGACCAGTCGCTTGTGGGAGGTGAGCAGTTTCTCCAGCGGGAGGATGACCCTCCTCAGGTACGTCTCGTCCTTGTTGTGATCATATTGCCACTGAGCGTCCAGCACGTCATGCATGGTAACCAGGTTGTCCTGTGTCGGGGAATAATTTGTGTTACGCTAAATACACATAATGGTCACACTGGTCCCCGAGGGGGACAAACTCCTCAAAGGCCAATGACAGCGGTAGCCGCTAAATCTGTCAGCCAGAGTTGACCGGACAGGCGACCGAGGCCAATCCGCATGACACACCACCAGGCTGCTTTCATCTACCAAAGTTTAATTACCAGGACTGGGGAAGATGCCCAGAGCTGAACTCAACACTTTGGCCGCAGTATGCAAACGTCTCCAGTAGGGGCGCGCCACTTACCTTCTCCCCCAGCACTCCGGAGCGCACCCTCCTCAGCTCCTGCATCTGTCCCCCGACGCCAAGCAGCAGCCCCAGGTGGACGCACAGCGTGCGGATGTAGGTGCCTGCCTCGCAGCTCACCCAGAATATGCCTGGGGGCAGAGGGGACAGACACGGATGAGACTACTGCTTACACCAACAGAAGGTTCAATGCGGCTCCGAGCAGTGTGTACACGCCACTCTGGGACAGATGCCGGAAAGACACATCACAAGTATTAGATTAAACAAATCAAGTTTGATTAAAGGTGATATTTGGGGGCAGTCTGTGCCCAGGAACAGAAGGTTGCTGGTTCAAATCCCAGAGCCACCGCTGGGCCCCAGAGCAAGACCCTTAAGCCCCAGTCGCTCTAGAGGTGCTGGACACTGGGCAACCCTGCACCGTGACCCAAAGCTTTCCGTCGCCCATATGTGTGCCTCGGAGTGTAACAACAGATGGGGGAATAAAGCATTGTTGTACTATTCTACTCTCTGTGCATTTAATCCATCCATCCATCACCATCCGCTTGTCCGGGGCTCGGGTCACGGGGGTAGCAGCTTCAGGAGAGACACCCAGACCTCCCTCCCCCCAGCCACCACCACCAGCTACTAGATGGATGTGGACTGGGTGTACATTTAATGACTTTAGGAAATGACTACACTTAATGGACTTTGTGTAAATCACAGTTTGCAATAATGGCTGTTCCCCAGAAATAACCATATGAAAGATACTGGAGGCAAAGCATTTAGCTGGGTAGCATTCTGGAGGAGCTACAATTTAAGCAGGGCCTGGGTATGAGGGGCTAGCTTTGACAATTGCTAGTGGAACAGGTGACAGTCTCTCACCTAATCTCCTCTCGGGGTCATACTCTATGAGCTTGCTTTCGTAGATGGTCCGTACCCTGAGCTGCCGCTTAACCGCAGCAATGAGGGGAGGCCGTTGGAACAGTGCCCCCGTCAGGGTTTCAAGCGCCTGCAAGAAAGAAAAGCAAGATTCCTGAAACAAGTGCGCAGTGGTTCTGATGCATTTACTAGCACTGGCTGCTAGCGCCTGGGCTAAACAAGGCCAGCACTCGAGTTTAAAGCCCCCTATGGCACGTGATCAGGAGTTGGTGCTCATCCCTGCCACCACCAGGCCCTCCGGTTCCACCCTTCCCACCCCGTACCAGCCAGACCAGCAGAACGCTAGGGTGGCAGCGTGGGGGTAAAGGAAGCCGTCACCCTCGGGGTCACGGAGAAGGGGAGGGCTGGCAGGACTCCGAGAATGGATAAACATGCTCATCATTTCACGTGCCAAATACACGAGGAGGTCGCTCTAGTGCGGAGTTTCTATGTCTGGCAGGATATGGTCACTGTACGGATACTAGCAGGGGCGACTTACCCGTGCGAGTTGGTGCTCGCTCTCTAGAGCATTGTGCAGCCGAACGATTCCCACATACTCTTTGCCTGAAAGGGACAGTCGAAGAGTAGTGAGGAGGGGCTGCTCTTACTGTGCGCGTTCAGGACGCGTCGGACTGGGTGGACTGGGTATGCGGGGTGGGGGGGGGGGCATACCTGCGCTCTGCTGGGACTTGACCAGCCGGGTGGCCCTGTCCACGCACACGATGAGGCATCCCGTCACCTTGGGGTCCAGTGTGCCGCTGTGGCCCGTCTTCTCCACGCGCAGGATGCGCCGTATCCAGGCAACCACCTCGTGCGACGACGGATTGGCCGGTTTGTCCAGGTTGATGAAACCCGATCTGCGGGGGGGTGGGTTATGTTCAAAGAGATGCTAAGGTTAGATCAGAGCAGCCTGGTGACCAGCGCCTACGGGGTGGGGGGAGTGACACGTCCTCCCGAAAAAGCCATCAGCCTGGGGTGATAGATGGATGGTCATCTTTGCACAGGGTGCTACTGCAATCTACACCATCATCATGTGGCTTTCTCAAAACTGCAACGAAAGCGAACGGAATAGTCCAGGCTCACAAGGTCAAACAGAACTTCCCTCTGACGGTAAGACACACCCACCTGACATAGTCCTGGATGTTCCTCTTCAAAGGGTTCGAGCCATTTGGCAAAGGCGTGTAGTGAGCTGTCCTTATATTGAGTTTATCAAAGTTCTGCAGCGATAGACAAACATAACCGTTAAGAGGTTCATGTACCGGCCCATAAAATCCTTAAGCACTCCTTAACGTCCAAACACATAGACTGTATGCGATCAGAAGTTGACATTCGTCCTGGCTATTGCCAAGTCCCAGTTCGGCTCTGGTTTATCTCGGACTGTGACATCCGCACCAGTAGAACACTGGGGCGAAAGCACAGAACCAAGGCAGCTAGCGTCTGGAACAGATACTAGCGCCACAGAGAGAAGGGACAGCGGTGCTCGGCGAATGGATAAACTCGTTCATCACCAACACACAGTGCCACCTACAGGCCAGAGGACTCTTACAGGGGCATTCGGGGAAACACAAATTCCGTTTACCTTGAGCAGCAAAGGCCACTGCGACGTATCGAGGCTTGCAACTCTGGACTCGGGTTTAATGAGAAAATCTCCGGTCTCCTGAATAACCTGCATTTAAAAAGTCAAAGCATTAGATTCCAAAGTATCACCAGGATTTGGAACACGACCTAATAACTTCCACTTAGTTTTTCCAAACATCAGTTGCACCCAGTACAAAAAGGCTAACATGCCCCTCAGTGTTAAAAGTAAATGAAATTATTTAGATGTCCAAAAACACGATAACTGCACACGCAATAAACTCAGGGCTGGAAGCGCTGCACACTCTATACTGATTAGTATCACGCCACGCTAACGATCATCCTCACAGCAATAAAAGCAGTAAAACTATGACACAGAATACACGCTGATAAATTAATGATTTCCAAACACTAATGGCATATCAAAATGTGTCTCACCCCGACTTCTTCATCGGATATTCTCTTTTCCTTCTTCTTCTTCTGCTTCTTGGCCGAAGAAACTTGTTAAAGAGGAGCAATATACAACATTTAGCCCGCATTAAAGCTGTGCAAAATGTATACCTTCTAGATGGAACCAACGCTGCAACGTTATTCCTACCGCGAGCCGCGATGCTTTATTAAAATCGAGCATAAGGGTGGAGGCACGCGGCCGATGGCCACGTGCACAGACGTAAGCACGCGGTAGGCGCCAATAGCACGTGGTGACTTTTCAAAAGCATGTAGCAGCACATAGAAAATTCATACCACTATTGTACATAAATTAAGTGTCAGACCAAGAGCACTTTCATGAAAAATGTCAAATTCCACCATATGTACAACCTCCCCCCCCAAATTAACTGTGCAGAAACTAAGACTTAGCACTGCTGAAGCCGGCTAATTCACGTGATAAATATGTTCGTGTAATGCAGAACACTTGTTTGAACAAAGAACGTTATTCTCAACCGTTTAAGTATTCTGGCAGCGATAAAATATAACTACTGTCGCATATCTCACTACATGCAATGAGAATTACTGATTTGGTTCCGATACAAGTAAACTGAAATGCCAAAATCCATCTAAGACTTCCACGAACACAAATGCGAGTAGGGAGAAAATGTATCTAAAAAGCCTCATCATAAGCATTTAAACATACTTTTCAAACATTTTAGACGCCGGTCATTTCCAGGCGCAGCACAGCCTCACTACGCATGCGGTAGATTAAATATCTCCAATTAATTTTTCGAAAAGAGAGGTGCATATGCATTAAGTCTATTGATCAACTATACAATTATCCACTATGGAAAAACTAGACTAAAGAGATTCACAAAAGATCATTAAAATTACAGACTTACTCTCCCCGTCCGCCATCTTCACTACACGACTGCCTCCTAGAGCACACGTGTTCCGGTATGCGCATGTGCAGTTTTTTTCTTTTCTTTTTTTTAAAAGCTGAAATTCTGAAAATGTCGCGATACTTGTGTTTTGCGTTGCCACGGGGTACTCGGTGGGCTAGTGCAATAATCTAAATCCTTTGTAATCGCATCATTTTAAGGTGACTTGGTACTTCTCATCTAACATTTTGCTCCTTTCAGTGTTCGCAACACATTAATGCTAAATTGAATTTTCAAATTAAAAAAAAAATGGACTAATTGCATAACATTCAGGTATCAACCTTGACATTTTTAATTGGGGGGGGGAGGTTGGCATTCTCACTGGGAATGGCTGATATGTACCTTGCAATATATTGTGCTTTGGTATTAAAAATAATAACATTAAAATATTTGCTGAGACCATTACTGAAAACGTGTATACAGTAGAGGGCAGTGATACACGCTTTTGTTAAAATGATACGTATGATTACATTTACTGAAAAAAATCCCTGTGTTACGTCACTTACTCCTCCAGACAGCATTATTAAAATATTTTTATTTCTGGTATAATATCACAATTTCTATAGTATTTTTGGGGTTAAAACAACCAATATATCTCTAAAACGATTAATGACAAAAGTAGTTATATATAGCCCGTGAATCGTTAGGAATTCTGATATCTAATAAGTGAAAATACCAGTGTGACTGAAAAAAGAATTATTCGTAAAACATTTTGTTGTGTGATACTTAAAGATACATGTGTGAAGAAAAAATTAATTAACAATAGCATAACTAGTAAAAAACCCAACATTTTTTCCATCACATAAATTTAGGTTTATCTGTGTCACTATTTTTCGGAGTATAGGGAAAATCGTTCTTTGTGGCAAGCAGAGTGGCGCAGCGGAAGCGTGCTGGGCCCATAACCCAGAGGTCGATGGATCGAAACCATCCTCTGCTAAGGTTATAAACCTTCATTTTGTTAATGAAGTCTCCCTCATAGAATAAATATAACAAAATAACGTTTCACTAATAGATACATTAGGCATGACAGTCTTTCTCAGACAGCATTATAGCAGTGGGTGTGGGATGAAATAAAGGACTCGGTAAAATGACCACAGTTATCTTAAGAAAGTTTAAATAGAACAAACAGATCATTAATGGAGATGGTGGTGCAGTGATTAGCACTGGGACCTGGGTTCAAATCTCCAGCAAAATTCCATGTGTGCAGTTTGCATGTTTTTCCCGTGTTGTTGTTGGGTTTCCGCTGGTCTCCCAGTCCAAAACCATGCTGTGGCTAATTAAAGTTACCAAATTTCCTGTGGGTGTGAGGGTGCCCAATGATGGGCTGGGGCATCCTGGGTTCCTCTCTGCCCTACACCCATAGGCTCTAGGACACCCTCACACCCCCAAACAGGACAAGTGCTTTCAGAAGTTGGATGGATGTTCATTAATGACACAAGGCTGTAATATGAACACTTATCATGCTTTACTGATTACACATGTAATTAATGAAATGTAAACAATTAACATTGTGAACCTAAGAATATGATCCCACAATTTAATTTTGAATTTTAAGGCAGAGGGGAAAATTTTGCTTAATGATTTGACACATTTTAGGAACATCACATTCAGGTTCTATTATATAACACAATACGCAGGCTTACTCATAGCTGCGTGTAATGAAAAGAGCATTTCTTGGACATAGAAAATCCCCTTTATCTAATGATCTCTGGAGTAAATTTAGGTTTTGGGTACACAGAAATAAAGTCAGCGTGTTACCACTTGAGATGCATTTTGGTTTTGTATTCAATGTTCAAAGCAAGAATTGTACATTTAGGACATCTGAGATGATTATACTGTAAAATAAAGCTTTCTTGTCCTCCATAAATTCATCAGGGACCAAAAGCAAAAAGCTTTCTATAATGACAGGACAGCAGAATGCAGCATGCCTGGGAGATGAATCTTATTTGAGTTAATTTCTGAAACACTAAGTGCGACATCTCATTATAACATTACAAATAAGGCACAATAAGATAAAAAAAAAAAAAAAAAAACATCTATCCCTTTAAAAAGTCCTTCGTGATAGTATAATTGCTACATGGGTCCTCATTAAGAGCCAAACAGAGGCAATCTTCCATTACTACACCTCTTTGATTAAGAAGACAGTTTAAAACTGTAATGGACTGCAGCCATACTAGAAACAATACTCTGGTATCCCAGAATTCCTCAGGAGAATCTGATGGCTGCCAGGATCCCAGTGAGACGTCCAGTTGTGCCGGGGAGTGCTTTGGTGCCGCCGAGTAGCTTCGCCTAGCCCAGGGGTGGCCAATCTTATCCGCTAAGGGCCGCTGTGTATGCGGGTTTTCGCTGCAACTCCCTAATTAGATAACTAATTAGAGGACTGATTGGATGAAGAGTCGTCACACCTGGGTTTGAACAGTTGACCTACAGGTTATCCCAAAAACCTGCATACACACCGGCCCTTTGCGGATAAGATTGGCCACCCCTGGCCTAGCCTGTCAGGCCTTCAGCCCCAGGGAGCGGGCCGTGTTGAGCACGTCGTCCCGCGTCAGGTAGCAGCCGCACAGCTGGCGCAGGCCCGTGAAGGACTCACGGCCGTGTAGGACCCGCCAGTTATCTATGAAGAGGACCTGTGAGCACAGGAAGCACACTCAAGCATGGGTGGTGACATCACTACTGTGCTGGGCGTCAGGGCCTCACAGAACATGGCGTCGATCAGCACAGATACTGGGATTAATTAACTATGCAGAAAAATCCACAGTTGCTACAAAATCTTGTTGTTCTTGTGTCAATAAATGGACCAATAAATAAAAATCCTTGATCGATGTTTTTAGCTGGTCTAGATTAATAGATTCATTCTAACGCACAGACTTACAGTACCAAAGTTTGCACACGCCAAGCTGCCTACAAAGGAGAGCGACAGTGTCGCATCACATGACCTGGTCACCTGACCTAAACACGGTAGAGATGATTTTAGAGGAGTTTGGCCAATGAAGGAAAAGCGGCCAATGAGAGCTCAGCATGTATGTGGGACCTCCTTCAGGATGGCTGGAAAAGCGTCCCAGGAGGCCGCCTCATGAAACTGGCATAGAGGAGACCGTAGGGTCAGCCAGTCCCTGGAGCAATTGGGGTTAAGGGCCTTGCTTAAGGGCCCAATGGTAAAGTCATGCTGCTGACCCAGGGATTTGAACCCACAAGGCTGCCCTCCCAACAAATTCATTTTTTTGTGCAATACTTTTTTGGTCAGTGTATAATTCCATATATGTTATTTTATAGTTTTGATGTCTTTAAAATAATTCTAAAATGTAGAGAATAGTACAAATAAACCTTTCTATGGGTAGTTATACTTTAAGTACAGCCACTATACTAAATCTGGATGCCATAATGGGATAAGACTTACCCGATATACCAAAATTTAATCAACAAAGTCCTAACAAATGACATCTCTAAGAAGTATTTTAGGTGTGGTTCAAAGTGACCTTATAAACACTGATTCTGTGCCTTTAATGGAGAGAGACAGTACAAGTCTGGGCAAACTGCAGCGAGCCTGGCTCGACGGGTGCCGGTGGCAAACGGGCATGGTGGTGCACCTTTCCCGGCTTCAGCTTCACCCACAGCTCGTTCTCCGGTCTCCGCAGCTCCGTGGTGAGCTCCCGATGGGCCACGTACCAGCGCTGGACCACGTCGTGGGGCACCGTGTTGATCACGGCGCGGTCATAGTTGTTGTACCTGCACAACGCATGCAAACCATGAACCTGAACTGAAATCACCGCCTAATCAGCAACAGCGCCACACAAACATCTCGGAACAGGAGACGCTGGAACGTTCTATCACCTGAGGCAGGCAAGCCGCTTCTTACAACCTTGAAGATAAGCAACTAAGACCGAGTTCTGTTACTAAAGCTCTGATTTTTTAAAATTTATTTTTTTTAAATATAATTTTCATTTGAGATGCAGTTATTGGTTGTTGGTTATCAGTGTGGCATTATTAGGTTTATTTAGTGCTTCTATTTAGTTTTTATATATTTTAAGTTTCAGTTCACTATATATAGTGTAGTTTCAGTAGGTTTTTATTTCTAGGGATAAACTGAAAGTCGTAAAGCTATTTTATCTGTCATATCTTTAGAGAATCCAACGTGAATACAGTGTACGTAATGTACTCTAAATGGGGAAAACCACTGTTCCAGGTATTACAATCATCGAAAGGCAATATACTGGATCATGCATCCATTTTCTGTAACTACTTGTCTTATTCAGGGTCACGAGTGTATGGGCACAAAACAGGACACACTCACACCTCTGGGCAATTTGGTACCTCCGATTAACCTCGGCATGTTTTTGGACTGTGCGGGGAACCAAAGTACCCAGAGGAAACCTCATGATGACATGGGGAGAACATGCAAAATCCACATGCATGGAGCCACGGCAGAGATGCAAACCCTGGCCCCAGGGGTATGAGTCGACAGTGCTAACCACTGCATCATAACTTGTCATATTCCCCACCCCCCATGACAGAGAGTCGAAACGATCAGCGAACTTTAAAAAGTTATATTGGTGTCTATATTGAAGATTATTTTTAATTCATTAGAGTTCACGAAATGCTGTTCGTTATTGAAATTCTTCCAGACGTCTGACTTCGGGGGCAGCATGTGGCTCAGTGGACTAAGTTTGTGTGCCTGTAATCAGAAGGTCACCGGTTCAAACCCAGCCTCAGCATGTTTGTGGGTCCTTGAACAAGGCCTTTAACCCCCAGCTCCCTGGGTACCCCAAAAGGTGGCTGCCCATTGTGGACAGCTTAGTCTATAAAAAGCAAGTTGAAGGAGGCATAAAAAGACAATTTCCCCACAGGGATCAATTAAAAGAATATAAATTACTATTATTAAACAAAATAATAACTTTGATCAAAAAGTTTGAGAATCCCTGGTTTAAAATTCAAACACAAACTACCCGTATAAAGAAGTAAACCCCACCTGGAGGGCATACACAGAAACCACTGTGGAACCATGCAGGAATGAAGGTGTCTGTAGTTCCGTACCGGATCATATAGACCTCGTTGTTCCAGGGGTACACGTTTAGCACGGGTCCGATCCCTATCATGTGGTTGCGGTGCCCTTCCATGTTCTCGATGTACTCGTGCTTGATGGGGACGCGTGCCAGCAGCTCAAAGCAACTGGGAGATTTCTGGAGCACCTTGTCGGCGGCGTGGAAACCATCCACCAGGAGCGTCCGCCCCCCAGTCCCCTCGTGTCGCAGGCAGTGGAACACCTGGATGCTGAGTGACAAAGATGTGGTCACCAGCTACACGGCACCCAGCACCTTGAACACTGTTCCACAGCCCGTCTCCATGGACACAAAGGTTAACGACTTGACATCAGTAGCTATGCTTATCCATAATCACTTTTTCCCGTAAAAGGTCACAGCAGACCTGGATCCAATGCTTGGAAGCACAGGGTATGTGGCAGGACACACTGAACAGGATGCTAGTGCATTACAAGCCACACGCTCACACACAGTCACGCACAATGGGCAAATTACCATTCTGCAGGTTGAGTATCAGGGGTAAACCTATACCAACATATGCAGGACATGTGAGCACCCAAAGATATGTACATTAAAGCTAATATTTCACTTCACATGGTATGCTATAAGCAATAGCTCGATATACTTTGAGTGTGAAGGTGACGGCCAAAACAATGCTTCATGAACCATTTCTTGTATTTTTTCACCCCAGTAGATGATGCTGTCTGTCTAAAAAAGGGGCTCAAAGCATGCTGCGAAGCAAGCCAAGAGCGCCATCTAGTGGGGTCAGAAAATACAGCAAATGGTTCATGAGGTGTCCTTTTGGTCATCACCGAGCGAGTGGCTCACCTAGTTGGGATCTCATGCCTGTGATCTGCAAGGTCTACAGTTCAAAATGTCTGTGGTCAGCAGAGTGATTCCAGCATTGGGCCCCTGAGCAAGTCCTTAACCCTCAATTGCTCCAGGGACAGTCTGACCCCATTTTCTCAAAAATATGTTAGTCAAATAAGTTATGTTAGAATGGAGGTGTCATGGGACGGGTCAGCTATTTAAATGGAGTTAGCCATATAGAAATGCTTCTAAATATGAGACTTCAATGTGAAAAGGAGCTGAAGGGGCGTTTGGTGAGAAAGGGAAACACAAACTTGGTTTCACGGCAATCTTCGGCCATGCTGCACCAACTTCAGTGAATCCTGTTCTTCGCTCTTTCAGGCTGACTTTATATTCTACGTGAGTAGGCGATAGGTCACTGTTCCATGACTTATGTAACCTCATAAACACAAAAGTTTATGTGTAAATGACAAAGAGCGATGGAGCGTGTCACTGCAGTACAAAAACACTGAGATAGGTTACCCGCGTGCGCGAAATGCTAAGCGCTAGCATGGTTCACTTTTGGGTGGAATACTGTTGTGCGTGCGGTGTGTGGCTCTCCATGTTAGGATGCTGTCTCTGTGATCGGCAGGTTGCCAGGGATCCCAGAGAGAGTGATATTCCCAGAGGAAGAGGAAGGTCTCAGGGTCGGCGGACTGATTTCACCGTTGGGTCTTTGATCAAGACCCATAACTCTCACTTGCTCTAGGGACAATCTGACCCTGATGTCTCAATTGTTTGTCGTTTTGGATAAAAGTGTCTGTCAATTATGTAAATGATGGAGAGGGGAAACCAGCCCAGTAGAATCTTTCAAGGTCTGTGTGTGTGTCTTCAAAATATCATTCAGATGAACAATGCCCAGAGCAGAACAATGTTTCTTATCAACAAAGTGTATTAAGTTCTTTCGTTGAAGCGGCTGTGTGACTTAGGGAACGGCTTGTTCAAAGGAGTGATTTAAAAAACCTCACTGGGATGAACTTTGCTCTTAGAACAGTTGGAAATTTAGGTGGTGCAACACTCAAATCAGCAGGAACAAATCTGAACCGACAACCCAGGGCGGATCATTCCCACCCGTTCACATCATCGGGGATTTTTTTGATCTAGAACCTATGAATGACTTTTTAAACACAATCCCTAGCTGTTGGCACCTCTGGCTAAATAAAGATTGTATTTCTGATACTGAATAGGTAAAATAAAATAAAAGGGAGCTGGAAAGGTTGGAAAAACCTGCAGTGTAAGAGCAGAAGAATCTTAACGCAGGACCATGCTAATGTTGCCACCTGCAGGTCATATGACCTGCGGCCATTTGTGGCAGGCTGGGCGGAGGAATCTGTTACACAAGCATCACTTAACCCACGCAGGCAGCGTCGCAGGAGGCCGGAACAGGGTCCCCCAGGGCACACGCACCCACACGGTTCCTGGAAGTATGAAGTGTCTGTGTGACGGTCCAGCGCCAGCTTGGTGTAGGCAGTGTCTCCGCGGGAGAAGTCCGAGGTGAAGTTCCAGATGCGGCCGTACATGGTCTCCCTGGAAAGGCAAGGCAGATCTCTAAAGTCACAGATCTCAAGTCACAGGCGGTCCCCAACCCCAAACCATTCATCACAGGTTACAGTCTTACCAGCTTTACAGTGTTAACTCATTTTCAGTTTATGTATTGAAAAGGACACTGCACAGTTACAGCCTGGAATTATAATTAAGTAAAGCTGCCCAGTTGACTCCGTTCAGCTGGCGCACAGTTCAGCAAAGCAGCAGCGGGAAACTGAAACACATGCTTTTTAAGCACATGATACCAGACCTCCAAAAGCTTTAACCTTTGGTACGAAAACAATTTCATTGGCAAGGAAACGCATGCCAGTGCTGTGAAAAGTCAAGCCTGATACAGAACTGGAGAGAAATAAAGGCAGTGGCTCGTCAGTAAATTTTAAATTTGCCCTGTGAACTATTGCATAAACTAACTACAGTCTATGGACCCTGTGAACAATGTCACTGAGCAGTAAGGCTGGGCGATATGGCAAAATATTTTATCGCGATATTTTAAGTATCTATGTATGTATGCATTACAGCTATTTGCATCATGTACACAACTGGCAGCAGTCCAGCATGTCGCACTGCCTGATGGGTACCTCCAGCGTGTCACTTTATAGCCTCCTGAGACCCAACCCATTCATTTATGTCCACTGTAGTGTACATGTTGTTTATTCATTGGTCTCTTCACTGATTTGACCAAACCTTGTTATTCTTGTTGTACACCAAAGAGGACATCCTGGACTTTCCAATAATACCACATATGTGGGGCATTCTGACAGAATGGCTGCCATGTCAACAAACACATTTTTTTGAAAGAGAAAGTAAAAAAAATGTAGTCGTCTTTTTCACTGTAATATTTGTATATATCATTATTGATAAACCTGTCAGGTATTGTTTAGCGAGGTGTGAAAGCAGTTTATTTTTCTGTTGAGTAACTAACCCATTTATTAATGCCCTCTGTAATGGACACCAGGATCATTCTGATGTCTTTTAAACTACCACTTTACTGTAGGACAGAGAAAGATGCAGAGAACATTTTGCACAGAATAATTGAAGGAGAGACACATGCAGGTTTGTCAGATGAAGAAAAGGAAGAGGGTGAGTTTGAACCTACTGAGGGGGTAATAGAGAGTTTTGAAGAGACTTAGCAGATGAGCAGACAAATTATGATGATGTAGATGAGGATGATGATGAAATACATTGTCCTGAGAGGGCCTGGATAAGCTGTGGGGGTGAAAAATAACCCATTCATTTATGTCCACTGTAGTGTACATGTTGTTTATTCATTGGTCTCTTCACTGATTTGACCAAACCTTGTTATTCTTGTTGTACACCAAAGAGGACATCCTGGACTTTCCAATAATACCACATATGTGGGGCATTCTGACAGAATGGCTGCCATGTCAACAAACACATTTTTTTGAAAGAGAAAGTAAAAAAAATGTAGTCGTCTTTTTCACTGTAATATTTGTATATATCATTATTGATAAACCTGTCAGGTATTGTTTAGCGAGGTGTGAAAGCAGTTTATTTTTCTGTTGAGTAACTAACCCATTTATTAATGCCCTCTGTAATGGACACCAGGATCATTCTGATGTCTTTTAAACTACCACTTTACTGTAGGACAGAGAAAGATGCAGAGAACATTTTGCACAGAATAATTGAAGGAGAGACACATGCAGGTTTGTCAGATGAAGAAAAGGAAGAGGGTGAGTTTGAACCTACTGAGGGGGTAATAGAGAGTTTTGAAGAGACTTAGCAGATGAGCAGACAAATTATGATGATGTAGATGAGGATGATGATGATGAAATACATTGTCCTGAGTGGGCCTGGATAAGCTGTGGGGGTGAAAAATTAATTTCGTTAAACAAATATTGCTGTAATTAAATATAATTTCTTACAATTTCAGGTGGCACGGTGGTGCAGCGTTTGGTACTACTGCCTCACACTTCTGGGACCAGTATTTGAGTCTCCTGGCTCTACATGTGTGGAGTTTTCCATGTTCTGCTTATGTCATCATAGGGTTTCCTTTTCTGGTTTCCCCATACAGTCCAAAATGCTAAGGCGAATTGAAGATGCCAAAGCCCATATGTCAAGGCCTACTTCAAATTACCATAGTACCGCCACATCACGGACATTATATTACATTATCTACAATATCTCTTTACTAAAGAGATGCTGCAGCTGCTGAACTGGTGCTCATCCACAACAATTAACTACCAAATTTATAGCAAAATAGCTTAAAATAGCCTATGTTTTATGATCATTTATTTGTCAAAAAAGTAAAGCGTGGCTAGCGATCCGAAAACGGCAAATCTGCGCTTTTTAAGTCTTAGTAAACCGCGTGAACAAAAACTTGCGTTTCCCCCCGTTATTTCATCTGAAGTTATAATTACTTAAACTATTCGTCAACGCGTAAAACGTTAGAACTTTGTCCTTATTGACCCGACTTTCACCCTTACCAACCCACTTTCAGTCTTTGTCCCTAAACTGCAAGATGTGAATGGAGCATTAGCTAGTGGCAGATTTTGCAAAGCATGCCCAATTTAGCTTGTTTTTGGATAAACGATAATGGATTATTATACCTAGACCATTACAGAGGAATATTTTGAGAGGTGGGTGCTTTGCTGTACATACAAAACTAAAACAGTACAGCTTGTTTCGCCTGTGATCTATAATGAAACATTATACAATATTATTTGCACGTTAATTACATAGGACAATAATTTAATGGATATAAAGTTTTATATTTTTATAATGTTAAAATTATTTTAAACATATGAAAAGTTCAGTTTGTGGAGAAACTGTTCTTCGTGTTCTGGGAAGATGTATTCAGCGAAAGTTTGCACAATTACAGTTATTTATGGCTTGATGTGTGTGTGTGTGTGTGTGTGAGAGTGTGTAATACGTGCTAAAGACCCAAATTATCTCATAATGCATCCTGAAACTCCCATGTACACAAGGGTTAAGGTGTTAAATGGTTTAGTGTTAAATTACTGTAGCTTGCTTAGATTTTATTTATTATGTGAATTCAAGTGTTCTTTAATTTACATTTATATATTTAAGGAGTAAACTTAATATAGGCCAGTTGTTTGATTTTAAGCCTTAGAAATAAAAAAGCCGTTATTTACTGTCGTCAGCCTTTGTTTTGTGCTTTTTCCCTTGAAAGTACCGGTTCAGGCACCATTTTTGCATCGGCATCATTTTTAAAAGTATTGTTTTAGCACCTATAACTGAAGAAACCCAAACAAAACCCAACCTTTAGGTCAAAATATCATTTATATCGCCCAGCCATACTGAGCGCCATGCTAAACTATCGAATTTTACACGTGGTTGAGAGATTAGCTGGCACAGAGGAGGGAGCTTTTCAACAAACATATTCTTTTGTCATCGAGTTAATAGCTGACAAGGGAAGCGGCTCAGAACTGCCTTTACAAGAAGACCGGGTTCTCCGTGTCAATCGCTGTCCTTCAAGTGTCAACTGGAGGTAAAAAGCTGTCAGAATTAACGGCTAATCTTTTACACCATAAACGTCACGGTTGATTAGCTTATCACGGTTAGAATGAGTTTAATACTCGTAGCCAAGGCCCACAAGTATATAGGTAGAGCACTGTCCCCACCTGATGAGACTGACCCTGTCGGAGACCTCTTCTGTGGCTTCCAAGGTCGCTGGGACGCCCTCCACGAAGGCAATGCCATACAGCAAGAAGTTTCTGAGGAACTTCTTGAGCTCCTCGTCGCAGATCATGAACTTCTCCCAATGAGCAGCTGGAATGCCAGCCTTGGTGTAGATGTCGGAGTTCCACAGGATGCGTGGCTGCACCGAGCTCTGCTTCTGGCCCTCGTAGCTGTTCTGCGCCAGCCAGGCTAGATTGTACCGCGTTACATGTCCGTCGGGCCCTGACAAGCACAGAACATGCTAATGCAGTCAGCCATTGGCTATAGGGTATACTGCTCTACACAAAGTCCATCTCCTTAACAAACACACCCATTCATGTTCATAGGAGCTTAAAAACTGGTTATTCGCGTTTCTGTAATCCGTCTCAAATCTTCTCGTACTTAAAACTTCACATGTTCACTGTGGCACAGTAATGCTATAGTAAATCGGGGCTGTGCTGAATCCTGCCACTGTGGATGACAAAAAAAAAAAAAAAAAAGAATTTCCAGAACTCACAGGTGAGGAACAGCGTTTCTTCGTCCACCCTCGTCTTCGTGGGTCGTATGGCGAGCTCCACATTGGCTGTGTCCAAGCTTCGCTGGTTGGTTTTGGAGTTGTAGCAGGAAGCAGACCGACAGTGGTCCCGTAGCCACACATAGTCAAAGTGCATCACCAAGTCCCCATAACTGAGTTCTGCAACACATTATTTACACTATCTCAAAATCACGTGTCAGCGTCACCTGTGATACTTTGGTCATAAGACATTCATTTTACACATTTAAATAAAACTGAATGCATGCCACGTGTAAGGAGTACTTCACGTAGAAATCGCGTACCAAAGCAATCCTCTCGGAGATTCCAGTTACATTTTACGGAGGCGGGCGCAGTGTGCTGCCAGCGCGTGCTGATCACCTGGATTTGCACGAGTCGAAGTGCACGAGCTGAGGCGCGAGCGGCGTCAGGCCGGAGCAGCAAAGAGCCGCGCAGGCTGACGAGACCCCGAGCGAAAGCCATCATGTGCAGCGGGGAGCAGGAATCGCCTGGGGAAAAGCAGGGGGCGCGGGGGGAAAAAACACAGCAAAATACAGTGATGTACGGCTGCTGATCTTAGGCATTATGCATCACTAGTTTTACTACAGTTCGCCTGCACCGTTACTCACACAGCAGTTACTTACGATTCGACAGTGTGCCACGGCAACATTTATCAAATTCACCATGATCACAGTACTGGAAATGTATTTAATAAAAGTCAGCTCGTAAATGACATTTCTCATTTCCTATTTATAATTTTATCACAGAAATTGAACTAAGAAACCTAAAGCGTGGTATCGCTGTCATCGTTTGTCTCAACTTCCTTTAAATCTTTAATGATGGACGCATTGTTGTTTTTAAGAGAAAGTCGTCTAATCGGGTGAGCGGAATGAGCAGAAATTTTGTATAAGTAACGTAGTTCCACACTGCTTAGTGTAATTTCTTATATGGCAGATAATATCTTTTCGTAAAACGTTGAAATAATACCAATAATGGTATAAAATAACATGAGCAAACCAGTTGCATATACACGAGAAAATGAAAACATATGCATTTGAAAAACTCAGGAGCCTACTTACAGAGACGGGAGCGAGAAGGCGCGCTTCAATCGTTTCGCTGTCTTGGTACCCAGATGTGGACTTAGTTCAGCTTTATTTGGAAATATGTTTCCACTATAGTGTTAATTTCACGCAGGTTAATAATTAAAGCAGCCCGTCCCCGCCATTGCATTTTCATTGCAGCAGAAACGCTGACACGCAGGCGCTGCGCAGCTGAGTCGTTGTATTCGCAGCTGCCAGTCTTTATAATCCCGCTCTGTGAGCCGATACTGCAATACTGCAATTTGATCATAGGGGGTCGCACGTGAGTTAGGGTAAAATAATGATGCGGGAAAGTTAACTAAGCTATCAGTTAAACCAAGAGAACGTGCTCGTTCGTCACTAAAATGCGTGAAGCAGTAAATTGAGTCGCTACTGATTACTAATTATGTATCTAAATAGATCATTTTCGTCTTATTTAGACAAACTGCACACCGTAAACTGTATTGATTTATAACTATTCCCGTAAATAATTATTTTATTACAAACGCTCAAGACATAGGACAAAAGGACCAAAGTTTAACGAATCCAGTTAGACTAGAAAGAGAAAATGCTGCATTCCAATTAATTTAGCAACTCCGGCAAGTATATGCTGTTGTTTTACCATTGTGTAAAGGCCAAATTCATAATTCGAAATTTTAAAACGAGAACACCGTAACCATGTCTGGAAGGCGGCCAGTTCAAATTCCATGGCCGGAGGGTGATCTCATTGTTGGACCGTTGAGTGAATTGTTTAATCCCAATTTTTCCGGGGACAGGCTAATCCTCCTGTCTCTCTTGTACGTCACTTTGGACAAAAACAGACGCAACTGAATTCAGACACACCCAGACCGACCTACTAGCTGACCATTGGTCTGCCATAAAGTCATTATGATATAACCACCTACAGTACCTGACAGAGTTATCCATCTGTATGGCTCAATATTTTACTAAGAAAAGATAAAACTAAAGCAATACGTTTAAAGAAAATAAAGTAGGAGCACAAACTATGTGCTTCCCAATTGTTTTGGTAGTTACTTAAAATGTTCCAAAAGGTAATATTAACATTTTCATTTCAGTACGCTGTATTTTGCTTCTTTTACTGCTGAAAAAGCAGTCTTTTGCATGATGTCTTTGCAGCTATTAGTTCACATGTGTTCCTATAGGAGTAAGGCTTGCTGGGAAAGGTGTGAATCCGGAGGCTGACAAAAATCTTACAACAAAAAAGTAAGAAACTAGTACAGACAATTACTTCATACACCTGAGATCCAGGATCCTTGTTTTAAGGGATTATACACTCACCTAAAGGATTATTAGGAACACCATACTAATACGGTGTTTGACCCCCTTTCACCTTCAGAACTGCCT
>JAODLC010000066.1:2208045-2226846 GCA_026781145.1 Hippopotamyrus pictus | reverse complement strand
AGGGAGGGAGGGAGGGAGAGAGAGAGACACACACACACGGAGACAGGGGGAGAGCGAGAGAGAGGGAAGGGGAGGGAGATCAAGGGGGGGAGGGGAGATTATGGGAAGAGAGAGAGAGAGGCAGGGGGGTGTGCTAGTCTGACACACCCCCTCCCCTGGCGTCCCCTCTCAAGCAGGCACACACACACACACACACACATAATCTTGCGCTCCATCCTCTCGGTGCCGCGGTCTGACAGGAAAGCAATGCGCACGGCTGGAATCGCGGACGCACGGAGCAGGGCACCCCCCGGAGGTCGCCTGCGAGTGTGCGGGGCAAGTTGCACTGCGGCGTAGCGGGACCAGGAGAAGAAGTTTCCATAGCTCTTGCGTTCGGCTAGCTGAACACATGTGTGTTTTTTGTGTGTGTGTTTTTACACACGTGCGCTGGATTGGGAGCCTCTGGCCGGCTTTTATTTTGAAACAGCCGCTGTGATGTTTCATTAACCTTCTAATGTATCAGTGATCCAGCCGAGGTGAAAACGAACTAAATTGTTCCCGGGACAAATTCCCGGATGCCGTGCCGAGCCTCGCTGGCATCTGGGGTGGCAGTAATTGGGGGGGCTTCAGTGACAGGCAGGAGGAGGAGTCTGCGCCGTGCGGCTTTTTGTCACAGTGGGGGCGTCCTGCGTCTCGGACAGACGGCACTTTAGCGGCGGAGGCTCTGAGGGAGGGCGGCCGGCTCCCTGCAGCGGGAGAAGCAGCACGCGGCTCCGCTTTCGGGGGATTGGTTTGTGCTGAGCGAGCGCCCGCGTGTGTTTGTGTGAGGCTGCGCGTGTGGCGGCGGCGGGATGCTGTGCCCGTCTTCCTGCCTGCCGCTCCTGCGGGAGCTCTCTCAGTGGCGGCTGCTCCTCGCATGGCCCCGTCCCGCCGGGCCCCAGGGCGGCCGGCCCGTGTGCCACACAGCGCCGATGCCGGAGGCCAAGGTGAGCTCGCACCTGGGGCTTTTGGGGGAGGGGACAGGAGAATCTCACTTTGACAGGACACACATACACAAACACACTCCTCTCTGATGTCACCGTTCTGCATGTCTGTCCCACTGTCTCTCTGTCATGTTTTCGTTTGTCCCTCTTCTTCTCTCTGTCCCTCTGCCTCCGTCTCTGTCTCTCTCTCAGATTTTTTCCCCATCAGTCGTTACGCTCTGATTCTCTGGGGCTCCGATCTCAGCGTAAACCTACCCCTCCAATCCTTTTACTCTGAAGCCGCGTGTCACCTGGCACCTGCAGGCGCTGATGTCATCGGGTCCCCAGGGGAGGGGTTTCGGGTTTCCTCGTATCAGCCGTGCTCTCGGACGTGCGAGCGGCCGCCGCGCCGTAACGCGCCTCTGATTAACGATGCCGCGGATGGTGATGTCATTAAAAGGGGGGACATCGAGGAGCCTGACCTCTGACTTTTAAGGTCATGGGTCCGTATCCTGCATGGCGAGCCGCTTTAGGGGAAGGATTTTGAAATCTGATACATTGCTGAAAAGGGGGGGGTGTATTTCTGGGGGGAGGTCCCTGTAGCATTAATCCCCTTGATGCCGTGGGTGACTGTCAGCTCTACTTTACACTTTACATCCACCTGCGGATCCCACTCCCTCCGAGGGGGTCCCTGTCCTGGGGGACGCATTTCTGTCCCAGACATGGGGCTTTCTCCCTCTCCCCCCCGCCGCTGTCATTCCAGTCTCCAGCCGGATAGCTGGCTTCCGCAGTTGTGGTCCCGCCTGCTGGTTGACGCTCAGATCTAGGCTCGGGGCTCCCTGCATGCCACATAAACTGGGAATGTCTGAGACTCTTCTTCTCCTCAGCCATTTGTCTTGCTGCCCCAATTCCATTCCCAGTATTGGAAATAAACATTCCCGGTTTGGCGCGTTTCCGTTCCGCTGTGATTCCATGCGGGGAATGTTTATGTGCTGAGGGTAATAGAGCCTCCTCATCAGCGGGGGATAGAGTGCCTGTTTGTTTATACTCCTTTTGATCTGAGAGTAGGGCTGGGGGGGGCGGGGGGGTCCGTCCAGAGGTTCCAGAGACCGCCTCACTCATCAAACCCAGGCGGGCGCCCCGTGTTCCTCCCACCCCGGCTCCATTCCACACGCGGCTGGGGGTGGGGGGGTCTGCAGACTCTCGATTTAGGTGGAGGGTGGAGGGTTTACATATAAGCCTTAGAAAGGGGGTGGGGTTGAGGGAGGGGTGTAATAAATGGGTGTTTGTGGCTGCAGGTGGATTAACAGCCTTGTTTATGCCCTGAGCAGTAAAATGCCCTGAATGTGTAAAGGATTTTGTGTTTTATTTTCTAAATATATACGCCTGTTTCATTGGGGCCTGTGTTTGCGTGTGTGTGTGTGTTGGCGTATGTGTGCGCTCATTCTGAGTGGATGCCAGTGTTTACTCTCTGCTTCTCGCTCTCTCTCTCTCTCTCTCTCTCTCTCTCTCTCTCCTTCCCTACCTCCCCTCCTGTTACCCCCCTTCCCCCGTCTCTCTCACAGAGGCCGATTGATGCCCTTGCCTGGGCTGCCCTTCTCGCTGGGGGAGCCGAGTTTCATTAATACTGCCACCATATTAAAGCGTCCTGCCAGCTGAACTGTGAGACCGCGGCAACATTAGCTAATCGCTCGGGGGTGTGATCAGTGCTCCCCCCCCCCCATTCCCAAATTGCCTCTCTGATTGATGTCTTTTTTCACTTTCTCTTCCCCTCCTCATTCTCCTCCACTCATGCGGAGGGAAAAGGAGGGAATGCGAACCGGTACCGCATGGCCCGTTTCAAGCCACTTGGTGCAAACGAGAGCTCGTCATTCAGGCGAAATGTGGCCGCCCCGCAGTGAGACCTCCCTCCCCCGGGTGGCGCTGATTGATCTTCCTGAGCGGCCTTGCGGGTAGCAGCATGATGAATAATTGATGGAGCCGTCCTGGTAACAGTCTGCCGCTGCAGTTTTCCCAAGGGTGGTCCGGAGCTCTCCAAACGCCCCATAAATGACAAAAGGCGACACCCACAATTAACGAGCGGGCAACCAGGGGTACCGGGCCAGACGGCTGAGGGAAGAGGATGGGCTGTAGAACTTCGCCAGGGCTCATATGGTGGCAATTAGTTGGCCTTCATTTGCTTTGTCTAAGAACGTGATGCACTAACATTCGTGGGCAGGCCGCACTATTCCTCGCCATGTCCGTCTCTTGCCCCGAGCGGTTCGTTTGTTGCTGTCGGGGTCCGGCGGGTCCCCGTCTCTCTCCCTCCATCTCCGTATGGACGCGTAAATAGATTTCAACAGATTCTCCTCTTTCCCCCGTGTGACCCTGAGTGGGATAAGTGGTTGGAAGATGGATGTATAGATGGAAAGAAGGATTATTCTCTTTCACATCGACAAAGGAGGAAACGCCATCCGTTCGTTGGGGGCGGGGATAAGGGTGTGTGTGTAGTAGAAAGAGACCATAATGACAAAGGCAATGTCACCTTTGCTGTCCTGTAAAGGGACAATGCAATTAGTTTTCGCATGATGGACTCGAGTCTTCCCGCCGTCAGCCTGAGAACGCGAGCGCACACACACACACGCACACACACAGACACACTGTGCACGACATATGGAGCCACATGGAGCGCCCGTCGTATCAGCGACTCCATGGATATTAGATTAGCGTTTCCCCTCCAAGTCTCACCCTCTTTCCTTTCTCTCCCTCCCCCTACAGTACGCCTCCTCTGGCTGCATGCTGTCGCTGCACCACAGCGAGAAGCCGGAGCACGAGGAGCTGTGTGAGTTCCGGCCGTACACCTGCCCCTGTCCGGGGGCGTCCTGCAAGTGGCAGGGCTCGCTGGAGGCCGTCATGCCGCACCTGATGCACGCCCACAAGTCCATCACCACCCTGCAGGGCGAGGACATCGTCTTCCTGGCCACGGACATCAACCTGCCCGGCGCCGTCGACTGGGTCATGATGCAGTCCTGCTTCGGACACCACTTCATGCTGGTTCTGGAGAAGCAGGAACGCTACGAGGGCCATCAGCAGTTCTTCGCCGTCGTGCTGCTGATCGGCACCCGCAAGCAGGCCGAGGGCTTCGCCTATCGGCTCGAGCTGAACGGCAACCGGCGCCGGCTCACCTGGGAGGCCACGCCGCGCTCCATCCACGACGGCGTGGCCTCTGCCATCATGAACAGCGACTGCCTGGTGTTCGACACGTCCATCGCCCACCTCTTCGCCGACAACGGCAACTTGGGCATCAACGTCACCATCTCCATGTGCTGAAGAGGCAGGAGACGCCATGGGACGTCAGCCACTTGGGCTTTCCTGGAGGAGAGGAGCCGTGCGTGTATGTGTGTGTGCAGGCGTGTCTGCGCCTTCCTGAATGCGTGTTCCTCTTTTGAGGCCAACTTCCTACCGGATCTAAGTGGTAGGCCCCCGGCCCTCTGGGACCACAACCTAATAAACCTCCATCGCGAGTTCGAGGGAGGGGACGTGCAATGACTGGTTCGTAAATGCCACAGGTACCCTGACTGCCCCCTAACCCTCCCCCCAGTCCTGTGTAACAGGCACAGGCATGCCCCACCCCGGTCAGGGGAGTTTCTTTGTTCTTCTCTCTGCTGCCCCTAGTGTCGGATTTGCTGTACTGCAATGCGCTTTTTTTTTTCTTCTTCACTAAGGTGACAGGAAAGCAGTGTTTGGAAAACAAAGCACTGAAACTGCGTGTGGGGTTAAGGGTGCTGCACAGGCTGATGGAGACTGCAGGGGGCGCCAGGAAGAAAATGGCGATGGGTTTGTTGGGCCAGCTACCCCTGGTGGTTTGTGACGGCTGTTTGAGTTGCCGGAGCGGTGACAGCGGAAAATGGCGGCTTTTGGTTGTTAAATGTTGATACTGTGCGCGCGTGCGTGTGGGCGTTAGCCTTGTTGGGAGATTTCCAACTAAGAACGAGGAGTGTTATCGTGCCCTCGCTAAAAGCCCTGTCGCCCTTGGTTACTTGCTCAACACAGCAGTCCTCTGCAGATGGATTCCCTGGGGTGGGATGGGGTGGGGAGGGACTGTCAAATCCATTAATGCAGCTTTTTAAAAAGGAGGAGGAAAGAAAAAAAAAAGACTCGTTTTATGACAAGAGCGACTTGTATCGACAAGGAGGGGGGGTGTGCTCGCGATCTGCATGTTTCATTCAGCTTGTGACCATTAATACGTTTCTTACATCCACTCAGCTTCAGTCCCAGCTGTACAGCATGATCACCCTCCCCAGTCAGATATCCACAAAGCCTTACTTTTGTACTGATGTAAGCCCTCGATGGATGCGGTCACATGCAGTGCTTCGGACCGTAACCCTGGGCTGGTACTGCGGTTTCTGCACCGAGACGTTATTGCACACTCCTGGTAACCCCACTGCAGCCCACCGCCACTTATCAGATATACCTCTGACCTCTGTCTGTACGGGGATTGAATGGACTGCAATGATCTGATCCCACCTCAGTCTGTCCGCGCCTAATCTCTTTCCTGTATACATGCACCTGAAGTATGTACAGTATGAAGAATCATATATTTTATAAGCGAACTGTAAAAAGAAAATACATTGTTATGATAAGATGTTACTTTTCAGCAAACTACGTTCTTTCGGCGTGTCTATTTTCCATGAATAGTGGATCCATTTAATGATTCCTAGATTTTGCAATAACCAGTTAATGGAATAACATGCACTAGTCCCTGCTCGATTCGGCTACATCCATTTATTTGATTGTTTTGTATGATCAGATTTAGATTTTTATTTTTATTATTTTTTTTTTTAACCACAGTCCGTACGGTACCTTTCAGCCAGACACAAGGTCGTTTTTAACTAAGCATTTTAACCCCGATCGCAGGGGATTATAAGTGTGTATAAGTTGTCAGGAAATTTGTCGTCGTATAATTTGCCCGCTTATTCAGTGTGGTCTAAAGTAGCTTCCCTTATTTGTGGCAAATACTGGGATTTAAGTTGCCATAGTTTTCAAAACATACCATAAACACTGCGGCACGAGATCAACGTCTCGCCATACTAATGTCATTTTCGGTGTATTCATCATATAACATGAACCACGTGAATCGTACGGTTAGTTTGCCTGAGCATCCGTGCTTGATCAGCATCTTTACCCTAACCCTAACCCGCCTTTCCATGTTACCTTACTCGTAACAAACCCCCCCGTCCTGACCTCAGTAACCGCCTCTCCGCCTCTGGCCGAACGTCTCAGCCCGGCCAGCGCTGCGGATCCCCCGCAGAACAGCGCTACCAGATCCGGGTGCTGTCACTCGTAGTGCAGCAGTAGGTTTTAGGGGTAATTCAATCAGGGTAATCGCTGAAGTGTCTCCCGGGACGCTGAAGCCGAATTCAGGCTTTTATAACGTTCATTAGCGGAATAGGAAACACCCGTCTCCTCCCCATGTATTATTATACAGCTCAGTTACTTAACCCGATTACCATTCGTCCGAAGTAAATACACTTAAATACCTTTGATGTTTTTTTTCCCCTGCAATTTAAAGACCGTGCATTTTGTATGCAGCCGTTTTCCTGTCCCAAACTGTAGAGTTGAAAATATAACTTGTTCAGTTTCTTTAAAAGTGTCACCTAATCCTAATCCGGGCATTGGGCATACACGACTAAATCTTTTGGGGAACGGATTGTGTCATTTCTGTAAATTATTATTATTATTATTATTATTATTATTATTATTATTATTATTATTATTATTATTATTATTATAAATCCATAACGGACCTTTCTAAATGTGTTCCTTTGCTGTGGGAAGCTCGTCACCTTTTCGGCGATTCAGAAACCTTACCCCCCCTTACTGTACGCAGTGTTTTAGTCCCCTCAGGTTTCATAACTTATGTTGCACAGACAAAACAACGGTGAACCTCAGCATCAAGTCTACTAACAAACTGCATAGCCTGTATTTCTAGATGTCTTCGGCAATAAAAGTCTAGCCCATTCATTTTGATCCCATTACATCTTGTGGTTATGTATAATTTACCGAAAAGCCTCCCATGACAATGCAAACCAGCAAACACGCACGTCTCAAGTCCGGTCACCATGACCTGTGTGTGTGTGTGTGTGTGTGTGAGAGAGAGAGAGATAAAGTCTGGGTAACTTTTTAATTGAAGATGGATGGTATCTTTTTTTCGTCTCTTTTTAAGAAAACCAGATATTTACTACCATATCTCGGCATAGCGCGCCATTTTTCCGCTGCGCATCTTTGGACTGTAATTACACTATGTAGTGGTTGAAAATAATACACGCGCTTTTTTTCTACAATACTTGTATTTGATCGCAGTTTATTGGAAGTGTTCTGTTTTCTATGACTTAATTATAGATTTTAAAAGAATACCTTTATCGATGGTAAATGTGCTTATAGGCCTATGTGTTTACATGATTAGTGAAACAGGAATCGTTTTTTTTTTCGTTCCGTGTACAGAAAAAAGATTTGGTATAGAAGTTGAAGCTTAAAATAAATATGGGAAAAGATGAGCAATACTGCAGAGCTGGTAAAAGCTGAACCAGTCAGAATGAATGTCTTTGGGGTGACATGTTTTAGCTGCTATGACCATGACAAGTTGCAATTGTAGAGGAGCTAGTTTAGAACATCTTGTCTGTAAATATGGCTGTGAAACATAGTGGTTACAGACAGAAGGAAATGCGCCTTTCTGTTGGACATTTGGCTTCATATACACGTTTTAATGATTAAAAACGTGATTTTAAATCTTACTGATCTTACCCCTGTCGAGTGTGCCCTATATATGTAACAAGGGTCACACGATCCAAGGTTGTTCGCAAGACATCTTACGGGACATCCTATACTTCAGGATTTCTGTGCAAGGAATCGGGATTAATTTAAGATCGATTTAATGTAGTGCATTGGTTTTAAAAACCAATAAACAGATTAAAAAAAAAAAAATCTCAACCAAAGACTGTAACAGCCAGAGGAAATTTACCGGGGGAAGTCTGCGGCTCTCTGTTTCGTGGCGTGATCCTAAAATTAGCAAATCATATTATCGTGTCTTCATTTGATGGTTTTAGAGAGTACTACGTTGTTGCTGGAGTAAACGGTCTCTTATTGTTCATATCTTTAAATTGAACGTATCCGTACTTCATTTATTTATTATAAAGTAAACGTTCCTGACTATACGTATGAAGTGTTTGCGTTGGCTTTAAATGTAACTTTTTAAATTATGGTTCTGAAAGCTGGGCTGTTCCAAATGGGCGAATTAAAAGAAAAATTTCTAACACTTTACTTGAGGGGACACAAATGCCTAGTAGTAACTGTAGTACAAATCATGAACATAAACATCGCTACGTAAGATGAAAGATGTACCATGATTCATTGGTGAACAAACGTGAAAGCAATATTTCACTTGTTATTCATGACTTGTTCCTTCAATAGATCCTTGGTTGTTCCTTAGTTGTAGACTAAGATTTTCAGAATTATCAGATATAGTAACAAATATAGTAACTGCTTGGCATAAATGATGCGTCACAGTTCATTAACGATGAACAAGAGACCAATATTTGACATGTTATTCATTATTTGTTCATTCAGTAATTCACAAATTTTTACAGAATTCAGATATAGTGAAAATGTAGTACTTGAGATAAGATGTGTAACAATTCATTAATGATGAACAAACATGAGATCAGTTTGCAAATAACTCTTAATTTGTGGTTAAGTAATACATAAGTAATAGCATAGTACTACATTATGTGTCCCCTCCAGTGAAATGTTACCGAAAATATTATAGGAAAATAAAAAACAGTAAGCACCTTCCAAATATCTGCATCAAAATAACATCGTTTGAAATATCCTCATGCTGTCTTACATACTAAATTGTGTGTGCAAATCTGTGTATTTTATTCTATATGTGGGTCCATGATGATAAGCATCTAACTACTCTTAACTCTGCTTAAATGACAGAGATTGTTCGTATTAGAGTAATCGATTGGCTTATCAATCAGATTCTAATTTGGAAGCCATCTCGCTATTAGCTGATTAGGTATTTGGAGTGTATAGCCACCAAACATGAAAAGCACTTAATATGATTACGTTATAAACTGCTTGCTAAGGAGAGGGATTAGTTTTGTCTGTTCTTAAATCTGTAATTACCATTTTTATTACATATACATTTTTGGCCAGGGATCGACATTACCCATTCCGCTGTCCCGAGAGCAGCGGTCCTCCCCGAGTGAAGTGAAGCGGGGAAATAGGAATTGGAGGGCCGTAATGACGGTCCTATATCGATTATATAATCCCTCTCTGGTATCTTCCCCGGACCAGATGAGTAGAGTCTCTTAACGAAAGATTCCTTCTTTCCATTTTGCGCAAAGTCTCCGAAAAAGGCAAAGGAAAAACGGGACGCACCTCCGTACGGATATGATGACAAGTCTATAGGCTGTTTAGGGAGGTAAATACATTCCTGCTGCAATCAAACGACAGCGGCCAGTGAGGTGCACACGCGTAATTCCCTTTCAATAACGTGTAGAAGGTTTTGCATACCTGCATAGTTATTCTTTCGTGTAGTCGGCTTGTCCAACGCCAAGATTGTAGATGAGCCTCCGGCTCGTTCCCCAGAAAATCCAAGTATTCGAGCGCTGACGGTTAGTGTCTAAATGCTTTTACGAGCGTTCAGGTTTGTCACTATTATTTATTAGGATCGATTGTTTTCATTCTGCTAGTTCATTGGAAATTTCGGTGTGATTTTGAACAATGTAAAGTTAATCTGCTTTTAAAAAAACCCTGCAGAGCAGGTGTTAACTTGTACTGTGCGTATTTGTTATAATATACGTTTATTTAGCATATTTTAAATTCACGTGTTTGTTGGCTGTTCATAAGTTACGAATTGTGTGTTCATTTGTACGGTTATCTCCGCCCTTTCAAAGCTTACCCCCACCCCGTGACCACTTATTTAAACTCAGAAAACTACTGGTATTCTTTTGTATTACTCATAGAAATAATTCAGAATATCTTTATTTTGGTCTCTGTAACACATGGACTTCAATGAAATGATTTATACATCATGTTTAAAGTCTCTCTATAAAAATGAGATCTGTGTGATGTCATTATTAAACGACACCCAGCGCCAGTACAGTTTAATCTACTCATAATAAAACAGCCCTGTCAGCACACACTCCCACTGGGCATTGTTGTGCTGATCCGGTATCAGTCCAATCACATGCGCGTCTCCATCAGCTCCTGCGGTGTTCCCGGTCGCGGCTGTGCTCCCTCTGCCTGCCGGACCGCTCCCTCTCTCTGTCACTGTCCTCCCTGTGGTGCCGCTCTTCTCTCCGGTGTCTGTCCTCCCGCCTGTGCCTGTCGCCGTCCCGGTGTCTGCCGCCGCTGTCCCGGCTACGTCTCGCCGTTTCGTCTCCGTCTCTGCCATCCCTGCCCCTGTCTTTCCTCCTCTCCTCCTCCCTGGCCTGTCCATCCCGCTCCCTCTCTCTCTCCCGTTCCCGCTCCCTCACTCGGCCGTCGTCCTGCCGCTCCCTGTACATCCTCTCCTCATGTCTCCCGTCCCTTGGCAGTCTGTCCTCTGGCGCCCTCTGCTGGGCGTACTTCTCATAGCCAGCATCCAGTCTCTCCTGCTTCACCCTGACCGGCGATGGCGCTGACTGTGCCTGTTCCTCCCTCTTTTCTTCCTTTGCCTTCTTCTCTTTCTTCTCTTTCTTTTTCTTCTTCTCTTTCTTATCTGCAATGTCAGGACAGCAAGCGACATATGTAACCCCAGAACCCTCCAAGAACAACCTCAGCTAGCTCTGACTTGAAGGTACAGAAAGCAGAGGTCAAAATCCCCCTCCATTTCCTTGGGCTGCACCTCACCTTTCTTCCCTTTCTTCACCACCACTGCGTATTCCTCCTCTTCGGACTCCGAGGAAGAGGGCGGCAATGTGGGCGCACACCCCTCTTCCCTCAGGCGCTTGGTCACATCGTCAATATCGTCCGTGTCCTTTGGCGGACGATAGTTCAGCACGTGATCAACACGGATGGTGCGGCCCTTGATCTGAATGGGGGGATCAGATCAAAGATCAAGTTGCCAAGTTTTCAATAACAAAATGCGACAAATTAAATATACACGAGATCTCTAAAGCATCGAGCAAAGATGGTGGATCTGAATTCTGCAAGTGGTCACCAGCATCATATCTAAGATTGCTTTATAAAATGGTCCACACCCCCAACCTGTCAAGTAAAATGATACAGTCAGACTGTGACTGGCAGGGTCAACTCAAGAGATTTAATCCTATTAAATCATCCTAAATTCTTCCACCACTGGGTGAATATTTTTTGTGCATTTTTGTTTCATAGAGTGGTGGTCAACTGGAGATCTATTTCACACTCAATAACCACACTAAGTGAATGGAGACCATGGGACTCCAGAAAGGTCAGAAAATGACAGAAGCCAGTGATTTAATTCACCCTTTGCATAATAAAAATTTGAATTGAAAATGATAGTTTCATGCCATGTGCTGACTCTCAATGTTTCAAAAAACAAGACTTTGATTGGCTCCATCTTAATTCCTTGAAAAAAGGCAGACTTTGATTGGTTCCAACTTAATCCTTTGAGAAAAGCAAGCCTTTGATTAGCTCTGCCTTAATCCTGTGTGAAAACTGAGGCTCTGATTGGCTTTACCTTAATCCCATTGAAGTTATCCACAGCCAGAATAGTGCTCCTCTGATCCTCGTAGCAGATGAAGCAGAAGCCCTTCGATTTTCCTGTCTTCTTATCTCGCACCAGGTTAATGTTAGCGATTTCTCCATACCTGCCACAAGCAAGGTGGATGGGAATTAGTGTTTGTTGTTCTTCCAGGAGATGGCTGGAGCAAATATGATTGATGCGAGTTACGCACTGGGAGAAAACGCAAATGAGGTCACCCTCCGTCAACTCGTATGGAAAGCCACCTGCAACACAAAGCAGAACCGGTCACTACTGTGGGATTAGGCCTATATCTGAATATGTATCGCTAGCACATCCGTTAACAACCCAAGATTCAAACTCCATCAATAAGAATATTTTAGTGGATCAAAATCTTATAACATGTCCCTCAAAGATACATTTTAGCATAAACTAATAATGCTGCAAGATTTTAGTTTAATGAAAGGACAGACTGGTTTATGGTGTAAAACAATTTTCGCCGACTGGTTAATCTGGCGGTGAAGGGATTACTGGTGATGAGGATGGGGCTTGCTTGAGAACCCCTGCGCTAAAGGACAATTTGCAGAAAATCTGTATAAAAGGCACATTACAATTTAAAGGTTAACTGGGGTCAACTGATGTTACACTGGGACTGCAGGATGTTGCATTTACATCCCACAGCCATTCAGATGGTTAAATTCTATTTATTTTTATTCAGCATACCTACCAAAACAAAAGAGACAGCAAAACAAAACCAGTAAGGGTTCAAGGGAGACTACGGTACACAACTACTGTAGCAAGGTTCTGCAAAGATTTTCCAAGTTATGATTAAGCTGCAAGAAGCCTGGATGAGATTAATTTTTAATATAACATGCCTATTACTGAGATACCTAAGAGCAAATAACATATACTGCTCTAAATGGAAATGCCCCAATATTAGCATGGCTCTAGCCCCAATTAAACATCCCGGAGAGTCTGTGGCGTGGAGCCCTTCTTTACCTATGAATATCCAGGCACTGTCCTTGTAGGCAGAATGCCAGGACACGGAGTCCTTCACGCCGAACTCCGCCTCCCGCTGATTCAGTTCATTGATCAGCTTGACCTTGGTTAGGGGACTTAAGGGGAGGGGACCACGTTGGACAGTCATTACATATCACCGGTCACACATATCAATAATCTGCACACCTGTTTTGCTGTTAGCGAGATGTATGCAACGCAGAAACGTCGTACGGTGCTTTTCGGACCAGAAATTAGCGACCCGGTATATTAATGGTTAGCAGAGGACTAGATGACACCTACAGCCACATAACCAGTCTGGTTTTGATTAAATAAGATTTCCTAATACAGTAAGTTGTTGGTCTGTAAATAGTATTAAGCTAGTCAGCTACGTATGTGGGTCCTCTATACATAGAGCGCAGTCACAATCGCTGTGGATAGCAACAGCCTATGTTGAGGTTCAGTTATTAATTTATACGTATCTAATCGCTAAGAAGGTAGTGAAAAACCATCAAATGAAGGAGCCCAACCACGACTGACCAGAAAACCAATCGTCACTATATCGCCAACCTAAAGACCAAACCAATGTTACTGGGAAATTCACCAAAAGTCGTTTTTCAATAAATTATATAAACTAAAGATATAATTAAGCTGAAAAGTACTCACTTCATTTTGAAAAGAAATCAAGATTTAGTTAGCAAACATGCAGCTCAGCGACACCGGCAGCATTAGCCGCAGATACTTCCACTTCCGGTGACCCCCAGGGCGCCAGCTTCAGAATAAAAGTCCTAAACACGCATATACATGAAAATACATTGTGTCGTATACATATAGATCTTAATTCCTTCTTTGTATGAGTATGCAAATTACGCTGTTATCTTGCCAGTTATGTAAAGGCGATGGCACATTGTAAACTGATGAGATCGACATTGGCGTAGGCACCGGAGGCGACGAGGAGACTTGTACCCCCCCAATATTTAATCAATTAATTCTCCAATAAATAGACTTTTGATTTTTTTAATGTTTTTTTTTTGTTTATTATTATGTCCTCCAAATATAAAAGTCTTTCTCAAACGCCGTTGGACGTTTACTCTGTGTACTTTGTATGCTTAGTATAAATATTGCCTACCCCATATATAGGCCTATAGGCTAAAGCAACTGAGTCGAATTTACCGCTAAAAAGAAGCTGGAGAAATCACACCCGAAACGTTGATGAAAAGATATTTAATCTCACTTTTTTCTCGGTCATGTTAGTATGTTTTAAATCTTCTTCTGTATGAATGGCAGTCCGCGCAGTGAACTGGATTCTTTCCACTCTCAAAGACAGATTCATTAGTGACAGTAAATCACTAGCTACGTACAACTTCTTTAAAAATGTTTTGTGTTTAACTACCATCCCGCCTACAGGGTGTAGTAGCCTTCGACCTGTGAGTTCAAGAAGATTTTTCATCAACGTGAATTTGATAAACGATCATTTAGAATGGATAGATGGGAGATTATGGTGTAGCATAACAAAAGCATTAAAGGTAAATAAATGAGAAGCAGTGTTAACTTTAAAGATAGACACTAGCTTGTCAGCATTTCCCCAATCCGGATAAAAGGCACTTAATTTATTTATTTTATTTATTTTTTGATGTTGATTTCTGATATCTCTCTTTGCTCTTCCACCCTCGTGGTTTTATAGCATAATCTCCGGTTCTTTGCTTATGTGATTCTCCTGTTTAATTATTTGCTGTAAAAAAAAAAAGTAACTGTACACGTTAAATCCGTCATTAAATTCAGTAGCTATTTGTAAATCAGATGCTTCTGACTGCAAAATTATCCTGTATACAATATTGGACAGCCACCAACATCATTCTGTATAGCCTAATTCAAACATAAAACCTAAATATGCTATATACACAGAAGTAATTATGATTCATCCTCTATAAAACATTTCGGTTTCAGATTTGTCCGTTAGCAGCATTGTTGTTTTTATAATCTTAAAATAATTTTCTAACTTGTTACTGTATTGGAGAGCTGCCAAAACAATATCACATTTCATTCCCTGTGGAGTATTTCAGGACAAATGGCGATCTTTGCACAAATCTGAAAATTCAATTAAACATGTTCAGTAACTCCGTCGATATGCCGATGATTTAATTACAATACAGCTTGTACATAATGGCAGAAATATCAAATGCTTGTCTATATGGAGACAGACCCAACAATGTGGAGAAATCAAGACCAGAATCTGGGAAATGTCGTTTTATTGTATCAACTGTTTGGGTGAAGGCACGTGGACATAAACTCAAATTATGAGGCTAATGAAATTCTTTCGATTAGCTCGTCAAACTGTATTTTAAAAAATCCTTTCTTCGTAAAGATTTGTTGGGTAAAAAAAATTGCAGAAAATACAGTAATTTGTTAATACATCATGATTCTCAGTTACATCTTTTGGCAAAATGAATAACATTTAAAATAAAACAACCGTTTAAATAATATCTTTGTTAATTAACAGTCATAAAGCTTGTTGTTCGGATAACGTTCTATATTTAGATTCGGTTCTTTTTTCCCCGGCCGATATGACGTGTGGAGTGGAGCGTGGAGAAGTGCACAGGTAGAGGGGGGAAATGAAGCAAAAAAAGAACAAACAGAACCATATGGCCCATTGAACGGGCAAAAAACGTTTGCCATTCCAAAAAAAAAAAATTCTTTGCGCGATAATTCAAATGTCAAAAAAATGTCTGCCATGAGATTTCTATTTTTTCAGCTCAAAAGGAGGTTGTGACTATAGCCAGTGCAGTAGTAGGGTGAGCCACTCCCACGCCCCGCGATATGGCCTGTATGTGAGAATTACCCAGCACTGTTGTTCCAGGAAGTACTGTGTCCTCAGAATGGCGACCCCTAAAGGTGGTGAGGGGCGCTACACGTGAAAGTCTGCCCTTGAGGCTGGCAAAAATGGCACTGAGCTCCTGTCGCACCTCCCTCTGCCAGAAGGCATAAACCAGTGGGTTGATGAGCGAGTTTGACAGCCCAAGCAACCAAAGGTAAGTCTCGATAACAGAGTACAGGGTGCAGGCTTGGCATAGCACCTGCACCACGCTGACGATGAAAAACGGGCACCAGGAGAGGGTGAAGCAGCCAACCAGGAGGGCTACCGTCCTCAGGGCCTTGACGTGACGGCCGAACCGGTTCGGTAGCGGTACTTGGGACCCGGCTAGCCTGGCGATACGGATCTGCCGTTGGTGGCCGCAGGCAATCTTCAGGATGTCCAGATAGAAGTAGATGAAGATCAAGAGGACGGGGAAGAAGCAAATGCAGAAGACCAGGATGATGCTCTTGGGCTGGATGACAGAGAAGAACGTGCAGGTACCGTTATATTCTTCCACCTGCATCTCTGCCACCATCCCCGGCAGGAAGCCCACCACGAAGGAGAGCGCCCAGAGCGTTACCAGGGCAACGGCCGTCGTCCGTGTCCTCGAGATGCGCGAGTAGTGCAGGGGAAGCTTTATGGCGATGTAGCGGTCCAAGGAGACGAGGAACATGGTGAGGATGGAGGCCGCAGACGGTGAGGTGACCAGGGCCATGAACATCAGGCACTTGGTGCGGTGGATGGGTGAGGTTTCAGAGTTGATGGCGATGACGGAGATGCCGATGATGGCCACGCCCACCAGGGTGTCAGCTAGAGCCAAGTTAAGTACGAAACACCAGCTCTGGCCGCCCTTCTTGCGGATGAGCAGGACCAGGGAGGCGGCCACCAAGACGTTGGTGCTGATGATCAGCACAGAGCTCACGCCCAGTATCCAGCCCAGAATCTCCAGCTCCATGTCCAGGCGTGTTCATTGGCAGGACGTTTAGTGGGCTAGCGGTCCTACACAAGGTGTCTCATGCCAAATTGCCATTCAGATCGGCGGTTCCCTCTAAGAAAGTCTTGGGTCGAGGGGAACCCTATTCTACCATCTCCCGATCGCACAGTGCGTTTCTGTCCTTACACCATCACGCAACTGTTGAAAAATGCCAGAGCAAATCTAAGGACCAGACATTTATTAGATCTGAGCAAACACATATACTTTTAAAACAGGCAGCGTGCTATTAGGTAGTATGTTGCTGTGAGTATATGGGCACATTTTAGCAGATATACACAGTGAAAATCTTGTGATATCAAGACATTAAGGATAGGTGTTTTCTGAAAGTGTCGACGTGCTGTACCAGTGTCCCGGTTATGCTGGTATATATTGGCTCCTGGGAGGGAAATCCGTGTCGGGGATTCTCCCTCCTGCTTGTCTTTCAGTGTCAGCTTTCTTGCAGCTGTTTCTTCTCCACATTTGACCCTTGTTCGGCACGTAGCCTTACAGTAGCACGATTCCCATCAGATGATCTCTCGGCACAGACATTCCAGATGTGCGGCAGGGTCCCTGAGGTTAAAATTCAAACTGGGCGATGAATTAAGAGGGAAAAAATGCATGTAAGGAAACAAACAGGCATTTAAAAAAGCTGCTTGTGATCGACAAGGTCTTCGCCGTCTGTTCTTCGTGTAGCTCCCCGTCCTCATCGGCCGAAGCTGTATCCAGATGTTGGGATGAGTGCAGAAGGGGTGAATCTCCAGCACTGGGTCCTGTGGGATAGCTGCGTGTGATGTCTCTTCCGTTCTGTTTGCTTAAGCCAACTGTACAAAACAGGCAGATCCATGAAGAAAAATGAAATTGTAGAAAGGAATCCCCCTTCTCCACACTCACGCCATCTCCACTCTCAAGAAATTACCCTCCCTAAATTGCAGTTTAACTTATATAGTTAAAACTGCTCCAAGGTACTTAACTGGCTAGTGGTCATTGATGGCAAGTCGTGTTTGACAAGTGGCACGTGGACCAAGCTCTCTCCCAGTCCCTGGTCACCGGATGCTATCTTTAGGTAATGTTTTTACCCTCCAGTTCCGTGGCTCCGTTTGCCTGCTGAGCCCGCCTCCGTGACCAGCAGTCGGTATCAATTACTCAAGATCAAGGACGGCCAGACAGACCTGTTTGCGCGTGTCTTCATTGTCCACTTAAGGCAAAAACAAACACTATAACATTAACCGAACTCTCAAACCCTCAAATGTAGGGAAACAGGCTTTCGGCACTCAGGATAAAAAGAGACAGTATTGCCACTACCAGGAACCAAAGAACAAGAAATTGGACTTGGGATGTGGCTTACTTAATATTTCCCAGAAGGCTACACTCAGTGTTTCTGGAAATATTGTAGCAGTTGGCACAAAGCCACTTTACACTTTGGCACATGACATAAATATTGCAAAAATGTGGATCCCAGGCTGACCCTAATTAAACTCTGACCAACTGATATTAAAAATATGCAGCTGTTAGCCAGGGAGAGTGGGAAAACTGTGGCAGGTTTAAGGGCCGGTAAAATCCCCCTGCTCATTGTCACAGAGACCTTCATCTTGGTGTGGAATAATCAGTCCCCAATTTTATGAACTCAGAGGAAGGATCTTGTTCACAATGACGTGAACAATCAGGTGTACAGCTTCCAGCACACAATAGTGGTGGTATTTATCAGCACTCAAATCACAAATTTGTGTGGGGCCCCCTGTTGGCCACAGATTGTCACTACACAAGGGAGGGCCCCAAAGTGACTTTTTGAGTGGGGACCCAGAAACAACAATCCTGTCCCAGCGCACAATACGGACCCATTATTCCACCCTACTAGATCTTTCAGTGCCATTCACAGCAGAACCAGGTCAGCAGTAATTGGGCTTGGACCTCACCACAAGAGACACCCCCTCACCCCTCAGCCTCACAGCCTGACTCACTGCACGCCTGTACATTGCTTCCCACTGGAACCTCCCAGCAGGGTGAGGAGGACCTCAGTGCTGGATGCTTTTCGGGACAGAGATCCAGTGCAGTGCTTTTGGTTTCTTTCCTGATTGACAGCTGCTGATTCCTGGGGACGGTGGTCCGAAGATGTCCTTAAGGAGAAGACTGCTGTCCATAATCTTGTGCTGTGTTTACTGCGTGGCCTCCCTTTTCTGCCTGACTCCCGACCGCAATAATTACGTTTCCCATGGTGCCCGGTGAGTGTGTGTTCAGGGTCTGGCTTGGCATCAGTCCAAATCTGACCATATTCAAGTTTTCTTTGTGTCTTTGAGGCCAACAATATTACTAGAGATTTATGAAAAGGGGGGGCCAACCCTTAACTGGGGTT
>JAODLC010000066.1:2180499-2200436 GCA_026781145.1 Hippopotamyrus pictus | reverse complement strand
CCCCATCCCTGGTCCCACCAGTTAGAGTCCGCTTTGGACTCATTCCGGCAAGAGAGGCGGGAAATCATAGACCCCACCTCCAGTAGGGATTTTGCCAAAGAAGTAGCCCCCCCACCACCTCCCAAACCTACCCCCATGATGTTCACATATTTTGTACACCCCATTTATAACAAGTCTGCCACATATAACTAACATGCGATCCCTTACGTTCATAGTCATATTTATTGCACCTGTTAAATCCATACAAAAAACATACATTGTACATTTACTTTGTGATGCCACCGGCCAAATTTTGTGACTGTTTATCATGGGGAGTCTCTTCCCAGCAGCAAGGGGCAAGAGCTAGGGGGCGCTATGCACAAATACTCACACACTAATCAGGCACCGGTCCACATAACCACACGTTTTATTCTACACTGTAATGACCGTCATACTCAGAGGAGACCCATGCAAATCCATGAGGAACATGCACCGCCAAGAAACTGGATTCAAACCTGTGACTCTAGGCTGTGAGGCTATGGGTATTTATTTATGGCCCCCTTCCAAATGCTTTTGACGTGTAATTTTGGTACATTTCGCATTCATGCTGCCTTGTTAAATTCGCTGTGTGCTATGTGCACATAAATGATAATGCACTACAGAGCAAAAGCCCAAAACAGATTAGAGTTTATAACGGCGTCCAATAACAGGGCCATATAAACTGATCTTATTAAATGCACATCCACTTGTGCAGGTATAGGGGTACCATCACCAGGAATGCTGCACCTTTTTCGAGAGTTTTTTTAAAATCTAGTTTGCATGTCTTTGACAAGGCAGTCATCCTGTTGCCATGTGAGTTGTAGTTTGGGGGGGGTCCCACTGGTTGGGGGGGAGGGGCCTAGGTCAGCCCTAGGCTGACATCACCGCTGATTCACGCTGGTCACAGCTGCCCTGTGGCATTTCAGGATGAAAAGTATGCAGACTAATGCGACAGCGCATTACTGCGGCCTCCCAAGGCCTGCAGCTCCTGGCAATGCGGGCGCACCGCAGCCTGCCGTCCTCAGCTGGTTCCTGCGATTCTCCCCAAACCACCCCTCATACCTTCTTATCTGAATTCCCAAATTACCCCGATACACTGCAGTGTGTTTGTGGGGGGGGGGGAGCTTTATGTTTGTAAAGAGAGGATCCTTCCGAGCATCCGTCTTCTGAAACAGCTTGTCCTATTCAGGGTGACAGATTCTATAAATATGTAAATTTGCTATTTCTGCCATTGTGGAAAAAGTAGCAGGAAGATGAAGTTAATTAAACCAAAATCATACGTAGAATGGTGCTGGCAGTCATGTGACCAAGCAGGCTCCTGTTGTGCACACGTTACATTCTTTAATTAAACCAAAATCATACACAGAATGGGGCTGGCAGTCATGTGACCAAGCAGGCTCCTGTTGTGCACACGTTACATTTCTGCTGCGGTAGAGCCAAGGAAGGGGACGCTTGGCAGAGATCCGGTATGTTCCTCAACTCCTGTCTAAGGAGAACAGCCCACCAACCTTCCAAAATATCGTAGCCACCCCCCTCTTTACTTTCTCACATATTTTACTACCCAATAAAAAAAGAAATCGGGTAGGTGAGACCTCACAAAAAACGGAGGAAATTGTTACAAACGATGCCTGGAAAGGCTAAGTTAATACGATAGAAACAATGATTAACAATTTATTAGGTTGGCACTACTATCTAAGCATTTTGTTCTGACATTATCAACAGTTTTCCTGCTAGGTAAAAAAATATTGTATGCCGAATGATGGTCTGTGAATCCGTTTCACGATATTTTATAAATACGTGCGCAAATACATTTTGACATTGTACATTTTCTCATTCCCTGCAAATGGTTTAAAGAACATTTTAGAGGGGCACTGTGGAAATAACATTGTGTATAATTGTGGATCTACACCATATATCGGAAATGCTAAACTATCGCATCTTAGTGTCACTCCACAATTGTTTTAATGTTTGCGATTCGTTACTTTACGCAAAGCACTGCAGTGACTGGCCGGGATTGGCTGAAATGAAACGGTAAAAGCAACACTCCTGTGACGCCTTTCGGTCGATGAGGTCTTCAACATTTTTATTGTTGGGAATGTGATTATTATTAAATTAATGTAACTTCTACTTTTACACACCGAGTATAATTAATAGTTTATTTTTAAAGCACTTTATATTTAATATGCATTTTTATATAACGAATACAATATATGGACTATAAATCGGTCAGATTTCTTCTCGATATTTTATTGTATAAAACAACGTATAAAACACCGATCTGGTAGCAGCCGGTGAGTGACCGACAGTGCTACTTTTAATTTGTTTGCACGCGCCGTGTTCCTGAGACGCTGCAGGCCGCCAAGTGCCACAAATGTCTGTTTTCAAGTTTTGTCTTTGTTCACTGGAAATATCAGAGGGGCCTCAGATCTATCTAGCTTATCAGCGTAATGCGACTCGATATGTCAGGTCCGTCTATGACTCCATTAGATGGCAGTCATGAATATGCTAGTATAAGGGCAATAAAAGCTATTAATATTAAATCCACCATAATATGCATAATCCGCGCGCTTAATGGAAACCTGCGTCCTCCGGTAGTTATGTTCAGATGCTGTGACCAACTCTCTCCGGCTTAATTGGGGCAATTCATTCCAGGAACAAGTATTCTGCCCACTAGCCAGATGCTAGTGTCTGTGAGGGAGGCAAATGAACACAGCAGTTAGAGATCCTGTGATGAAAAATTTAACGCTTCACACCCATGATAGGCACATATTTTCACATAAAAAGTGACCACTCCAATTAAAGCTCTTGGGGTGATGAATTCAGTGAAAAAAAATCCGTCTGACCATTTCAACCTTGCTAATAATATATATATATAATAATAATATAGTGCAACCTACTAGCCTAATGGGCTATTTTATATGCATTTTGGATCGTAAGATCCCTTTTTTCTCTTTTGCTTCGAATTTTATTCATGAGGTGTTAGAAACTTAGCACTAAGGATTTAGTCACGAGAGCGCTTCCCCTGGGCATTATATAGGCCTATATAAGCAAAAAGTGCATGTGCACTGACTTCGTTCGCGACTTTAAACGTATTAATGATGGTAATTTAACAATGTAATAAGAACATTCCTCAAGTCATATTCGCTGTCATGGAAATTGCTTTAGGTACTCCTGGGCAATTTCAGCTGGGGAGGTATAACATCCGACTTCAAAAGACGTGGCCAAGCCCAGCATGTTTCAAAATGCTGCCTTTTGCCAAATCTCACTGATCGTCCTCAACGTGTCCGGCAGCGCCGGCAATATTAAGATTTTAGCTGGAATTAAGCACCACAGATGCCAGAATGAATTGATGAAATCGGCTTTCTGGGGGTTTTCGCAGGATTTCTATTCGTTGCACGGCTTTTTTTTTTTTTTTTTTTACTGCTGATCCGATCTATAACGAAATTCGTTAAGTTATGATGGAAACCCCACGGAGCACGTCCCTGCAGCACCTCCGCGCTTCTCCGCTTTCTCCGTTACACGCGCGGGAATTGTGCATCCCTAATCCGCGTCTTTTGAAAAGGGTGAATTTTATTAACGCGCCTTCGAGGGCTGGAGGGTAGCGCGCCAAAGATGATTAAACATTCATGCTAAACCAACACACTCTCACACTCGCGGCGGATTCAACAGGTCTTTGAGAAGGTCTCCGATGGCTGTCCAAGCAAATAAACTTATTGAAATGAACAGCGGCCGGAATGGTAATATTGGCACTAGCTCGGGAAGCAGGGTCTATTCTGTAGTATTTTTTGGGTTTTGTCCGCTTTACCATAACTAACCAGATATCACGAGACGTCAGATTATGTCTCACTATAATCGGCGTCTGATTATACCTAATATATACGTTATATATATATATATATAGAGCCATATGCGGATGATTATCAGTATATTCGTAAACACGCAAAAAATAAAATAACTTCCAATATCTGTAACTCGAAAAAGAAAACGATCAGTCGAAGTGTAAGTGATGGCGCTCTCCTGGTCAAATTTCAAACTTGAAATTTCTTAATTCTACGCAATTCATTATTTATGAAACGAGTAAAATGCGACGAAAACTGCGCGTGCATTATGCGTTTCACGATAGGACCCAGACGTGTGAATGCCCCCCGTCCGCCTCGAGGAATCAGGTGGGTGACCTCGTACAAGCGGAGCGAAAACGGATCGCCACCAATCACCGGCACGCTTTGTACAATGATGCGAATTAAATTTGAATTCATCGTGGAGCGCTTGTTGGTAATTCTGTTAACAAAAGGTATCCTTAGAAGGTATTAAATATTCATCACTTCTATGAATAACAATTGGTTAGGGACCACAAGCTTCTGTTTACCTTTCTGTGGTACTTCTGTATGCGACTGAACCTGGCGCACTCAGAGAGGGGCTTGGCTGAATGCGGTGCTTACCTGTGGCTGGCATTGAGTTCTTAATCCCACACTGCACCAGTAGGCTACTTCAGACTACTGATAAGTAGTTTTCATATTTACTCCACAATCGGCATGACCGATTGGCATGCCCCGCGCCTGTTCCTAGTTATCTTTTCATCTTATATTCGGCGTGCTTCGTATGTAGTTAATATAAATACGCATAATAGTAATTTTACTTAGCATCTGGTCCGTCCTTATCACAATACGAATAATCTTAATGAATTCTGGGGTCTATCCTGGCGTTCTCAATTATAGTAATTAAAGTGAGCGCAAGGAAGAACAGGAGCCGTTTAAAATTGTTATATTTAATGTTTTCATGATGTATAGGCTATATAGGCCCTTGATGGTGGACTGAAATTGACGGAACGTCAGTACTGCGGTATTCAGTCTGGGGCAAGTTTTCCCGAAGTTTGCCAGCTTTCCTCGCAGAAGAACCACCGGAATATTTTTGGACTTTCTCAAGCTAAAGGTTGCATGAACATACTATCGCCGGATGCCCACTTCAATTAGGAAATACTGAGAAACAGCAAGTTTTTTTAGGCAGTATGTAGGCCTAGCCTAATTGCCTCGCTGCTCATTGTAGATAAATAGCCTACCTTCGCTGCTGTATGTTTCAAACTCTGGCAAAATAAATTAATTAAAAGTAAATGTTGCTTTTAGACATAAGGTGTATTTGTAAACAATCTAGCCACTGGCGTTTTCTATTCCCTATAGTCTCGCGTGAATCGCCATCGTGTTGATCCTGTGATTATTGCTGGAGTTTGTTTGTTTCATCCGAGCTAATTGTTACTGTACGTATCCAGTCCAGTGACCCCCACCCCCGAGCAACTCCTTTAATTACACCGCTGGTCGTGTGGAGCTCTCGGCTGTACTGGCGGAGAAGGGCAAACATTGGTTAAGCAAATTGGTATTTAACTGCAAACTTGCTAGTCTCCTAGCCTTGCATTATTCATCACTAAGACAGGAAAGTAGCAGTGCGGTCCATCGGATTTTACCCGAAAGCAGACGGACGGAAGCCGCTTTGCGGAAAAGCAATTCAGGAATAAAGAGCAAAATATATCACAGCCAAGTGAGAGCGAATTCCCCTTCCGAAACTATCGGCCTGCGTTGGTCTGATAAATAATCTCACTGAAGTGCGTCATCAGTTTGAACTGTTTACTTTCCTCTTTTTCTGTCTTTTTTTAAAAAAAGGTCTGGACGTGTGGATGAATCTGTCTGTACTGGTAAACTGAGCAATAACAATCACATTTTAACCGATGGACACCTAAACGGAGCTAAGGGCTCCTTTTATTTCCACAAACGTGGTAAACGGAAGTTGCATTTCCCTCACTATTCTCTTGCTTTTTTCTTGCCTTTCCACATCATATCTCTATTCGAAATAGAATACTAGAAATAGCTGTCGTAAAAAAAAAGTTTAATTAAAATTGTACTTTTCTTAAACGAATATGCTTAGCTAATGTCCGACTGTAAACGACGGATTTATGTTGCTCCGGTCGGAGGAAGGCTATCTTGCCAGTTGTAAATATATTATTTATGGAACATGATTAGAAGGTTATACATATTTCTTTGAACACTCTTTCTTGAATTAAACAGACATCGGGTATGTTACTGTATCTTTGAATGTAGCCCATATGTGTATTCAAAAACATTATATTTTGGATAGGCCTACATGAAAATGCTTACATTCTATTATTAAGTTTGTGAGATAGGCTAATTGAAACATATATTCGGTTTAAATTCAACAGATCATAATGAAGTATAAAGCACAAACAAAAGTAAGCCTGTATATCCACGTGGTAGTGAAAACAAATCATTTCGACGGATTATGACGCTTTGGAATCAATTTAATTCAAACCATTGAGAAATAAAGAAATAAAAAAGGCGGTAAAACCAGCCACTCCATCAGCAAGCAAACATGCGAAGAAATTGCTCAGGAGACTGGATTTTAAAAAACAAGGTTTAGGACCGTGAAGTCAATTTCCCCCATTTGAAGTTTTTTTTTTTCCAGAAGACGTATCAGCTGTCAGTTATTTAGGTCCGTGTTTGCGCTTTTTATAGGAATCATTTAAAACCGGCAGCTGTGAAAGATGCCGCTACGTGAGGAAATTTTATTTTATCACCCTTAATGTGGCCCATTATTGTCTATGGACATTCTGAATTAGGTAGGCTATAATACAGCAGAAAAGTCATTTTGTCTATCATTTCTGTGATTTGTACAACTTTCCCCTATCCAGTAAATCAGGGCTTCGCGCCAGTTGCTGCATAAGTATTTGACACATTTCCTACTGCACATAACTAATGTGTCTCAATGTAAATCGCATTAAAAAATATAAAACTCAGTGCTGTGCCTATATGGGTCACAGTAATCAATCGTATACTTGTAATAAAGATTTGGGGAAAAAAATCTTTATTTATAAACATCCGGAAATCGGCATAATATACGCCGTATGGTGTGATGATACACCGACTCTTAGCTGTGAATCATGTACGTTCTTAAAGCTACTGTTTTTCTTAAATTCCATACCACAAACCTATAGCCTATATTTCAACGTGCTTTTGCATTTTGATTTAAAACCACTTTCGGAACGCAAAGCAATTTTGAGTGTATTGCTGCATTACTGTGCTTTTCAAGTCTTCTTGGACTGACCATTAACAATGAAATGTATTGAATACAGGTATTTATTGTATTCGACTTTTCCAAATGACGTCTTGGTTTTCGCATTTACATTTTAAAATGTTTTTTATCAATGCAAAGTGACGCTTGGGTTTTTGGTTTGACAAGGTTATGAATATTTGGTTAGAAAAGTGAACTTCGACTAGCAGAAAGCCGCGTTTGAGTCACTTCTCAGCTTAAATTTTCAGAGCTGTCCCTGGTGCTGAAAACTCTCAGTCTTCGGAGTTCTGCGATATTAATCACAATGATTTTAAATCTTCATATACATTTTTACATATTATAAAAGTTGCATAAAATTTAATTCTTGGCGTTGTGCTGTTTATCGACCGCTATATTATTGTTTATTGACGTTCGAATTTTGTGGCCCGTGAAATAACTAATAATTTGCATGTTAGGTAAGGAGTGCGTAAATGATATCTTGACTTGTCTGTACGCTGAAAACGTCTTAATTTTGTCTCGCGCTCTTCTCTGCCCCTGTATTCAGCCCCTAACTGCGGTTCGCGGCGTGTCACTGGAATAACTAAGATCTCTGTGTGGAAACATTGAGCTCCTAAGAAGACTCAAGCGTCATTAAATAGTAATGCTTCCCACGCCGTTAACTCTTCAGCAACTAGTAATGCAAGCGTGCTGGATTTTAGACCAGCCATACGTGAAAGCCTGCAGCGCGGGTCACTTCACATGCGGCGCGTTCTTTGACCATAAAATCTGAAAAAGTTTACAAGGTGACGACATTCAGACAATCTATCGCATTTGCTTAACCAGTATGCCTTTATGCATTCATGGCATTTTCTAAAGTCCATTTTCAACATTTAACCCAATCATTAATTACATTTACTTTTCAATATTTGGGAATTGATTGTTATTTGCTAAGAGTGTGAAGGATAATACATTTTTCAGTGCAGACAGTTGGCCCGGAGTTGTGTGACCTTTATTTAATATAACGAAAGAAACTTTATTATTGGTTGAAGTCTCGGGTAAATATTTTGCTGTTTACGACAAACAGTATACACTCTTTAAAAGCTAGTGCTCTTCATTTTTAATTGATTCGGCGGTTAAATTGAAGTCATAAATCCAATATATCTTTTAAAGTTTTTGTAAAGGTCATTTTCATAAATTTAGTGTTTCTGGTTTGTCTCAATGGTTAACTGAATTAGTCCAGTAATTAAAGTAGTGAGTTGTAAAATTATATTAAAGGTGATTATATGACGATAACGAACCGATGCCTGCATTGTGCTTGTAACAGACGAAAATAGTCCACAAGGTCATTAACATTTTATATATGTGACTAAATGCATGGTTCAATTGAAGGAGGGATATATTAAAAGTAATACAGCTTTTTTAAGCTTACACGTTTTTGAGTGACAAATTATCGTGGAAAGGACAAGGAGTCCCTGACTGGTGCCAAATTGTTTAGGTTTAATAACCTCCGCGTTTGATCAGCCTCTGAGGCGCTGCTCTCATTTATTACTTCTGATTAAATAATCTTCTTAATTACGTCGTCAGGTTTTAATTACCGTCGAATATGCATGTTTTCTTTCTGTGTCTACTCGCGTGCTCAGGAGAGATCAAATTATGCGTGTTTGTTCTTTATTGCCCGCTGTTATTAAAACCAAAAGAAGCAAACGTTACAATGATGTTCCCTTGTTCACCTTGTCAGCATCAATTTGAACTCCGCTCAGTCTCACCTTCATTCATGTATGGCCTTTATAAAACATTGTACGTCGTCGAAAAACTGTGGCAATTCCTTTATAAAAACGCACATGTAGTATATAACCAAGGTATATACTACTTAATTAACATTATATATTAAAAATCGGTTATTGAAAAATGACGGATATTAAGTGTAGCGATATTATATGTTTGGTATGATGGTTTTAAACATTTACTGTGTGGAATAAGACTACGTCTCATCACTAGCAGGTGAAGCACACTGATGAGTATATCGGACACTTGTTTACTCTTGAAACATGAGGGGTCAATCATCGATGGAAATGCTCCAGGAAAAAAAAAACATCTGGAAAAAAAAAGTCTGAACCTCTCGCATCCGTTAATCTACTTTCTACAAGCCTGCCGCCATAACTCGAGCCGAGCGTTCGTGCTGCTATGCTTGCGTTTGCGAGAGAGGAGGAAAACCATAGTAATGTAACAGAGAAACGATTCTCCAAGGCCCCAGGGCTGCACTCAAGACTCGAAGTTCATTAAATTTTTATAGGCAGCGCTTGGCCAAGGTCTATTTATGAAAATGCGCTTTCCGCTTCATGGAAGACACAAGTCAGAAAAGGAACCATCGGGAGGAATGTAAATTTAAGCGTGTAATCATTTATACTTAGGCCTATATATTTCTATCATTTACTTTTAAAAACGTTGAAACAATACGCAGTGGCAAGCGCCACAGAAAAGCTCGCCTTCCTCTATTTGACATATATATGGTCTTTTTTTCCCCGTCCAGAGTTAATGAATAATGTACACGCTTTAGAAAGAGCTATGCAAATCGCTAGCCTACATGTTCGCATGTATACACATATGTGTTTATAGATTGCTTCCCATCCCCCGGTCGGCCGGAGAATAAGTTACACGGTGGATTTTGTTAAGAATAATTCTCGGCCGATACATTTTGACGTATGCATACGCTAAGGTTTCAAATGGCAGGACGTCAGGCGTGCAAGGCTGGCCGTCCAGATGCTGCTGCGTGCATTTTCCGTGCGTCAAATCTTAGTTTCGTGAGACCGCTTTAATTTTGTTTTAGGAAGGAATCTCGAGTTTTCGTATTGTATATGTAATGTTTTTGCGCAAGATTGTGTATTAACATATTTATTTGACCTTGATAACTGGAACTGTTTGAATAAGTTTTACGGAAAGTGAGCGCAATGTTATGACCGAACTATTCAATAAAACTACTGCTGGATTCTGATTAATTCACGCATCGATTATTTTGGATGGACTAGCATTTATATGAAATATAAACACAAGACTGAGGTTTAAAATATAACAGGAAATTGTCACAATGCATATGCGCAATTGACATTATATTAAATAATGTCTAAAAACAAAGCTATTCTTTAATTGTAAAGAATCCGGTGGATGCAAACAATTACGGTTGCAAAGAACAGTCCAAAGTGAAAAAATAGACATATGCCCAGCATCATTAAAAAAATAAAAACCTAAGGTTAGTACCATTTTTGAGAAATTTGTAATGAGACGTCAGTTAATCATTTTTAATTATATGCGATCGAAATGCAAAATATTCAATTTATCCGCGTTAAAGGCGGCAATTTAATGACTGCTCTAATGTTATTTAATTAAAACATAATTTTTTTATTTTGTAATTTTGTGCAAATATTATATACAGGACCACTAATAAAGCTTTAATGGAAGTTTTTTTTTCGTTCACTAAGTAAGTGACGTTTTCAGTTTTATTCTAAATGGCTGAACTGAGTTACTAATCTCCGAGGAACGATGACAAGAGTTGATGTTGTACAACACGGGCGATCCACTGAGCGAAAGGATATCCCTTTCTTAACAAACACATACAAAAATCAATAGTATCATAACAGCCGAGATTCATTATTCATTAATAACGAGTTTTACAGCCCAAAGCCACCTGCTGCATACTGGGCGCCGCTAAGAGACACTGACAGCCGCTGGACCCACTAGGCTGTATTCAGGTGCGTTTGAGTTGATGTTTACATCAGCCCCATCGCAACCCTGCATTTCTATGCCGAGTGACACTGGCAAGGATGTAGCAAATAGGCCGATATGTGAACAGATGTCACCTGCGCTGGGAGCAACTTTTATAACGATGCCCACCGTTGACGTTTTATCCATCACATTGCATTTTTGCAAAATGCTAATTAAGCGCAGTTTTTGCCAGGAACCGACATACAAGAGGTGTTTCCGCACACGATGTCGCACGGAGGAAATCAAAAACCCCAAAATGCGTCATTTTATCCTAATCGGAAACATTTCCGGTTAAACAAAAAACTAATAGGTCTATATTTATATAGTCGAAACTGGAATAGGATATGCCGCGCTACGCGACATTTGCACTTGTGTCGCAGTCAGCTTCTCTAAACACAAATAAGTAGTAATTGCCTCAATATATCTGATACAAATATATATTTTTTTTAATTATGAAGCTTAACTTTGATTACATTTATTAGGTGATGGATTAAATTACATTTAATCGTCTATTTAGGGTGTTTGTAGTTATTATCCGTGAGCCTATAATGGAACAAACCCCATTGCGCAGACAGTCAACTTATTTATGAAGGTTTAAATTAACGTCTCTGTACTTAATGAAAGATAACTTAGTCAATACCTATTTATCCTCAAGTAGTCAGGTAATATCAGATAAAGTCGGCCGCGTTTCCTGGTCACGTGCACACAGAGATCAAGTGCATCCGACCAAAACCGACTTGAAACGCCTGACAGAATATCTGATGTATTTTAAAATGCTTTTAGCGTGTTGAGTTTTTAAATGAGCTAATCGTAATAAGTTAAAAATAATAATATGCACACTATGTTATGTAGGGACTTTTATTGTTATTGTACTTTTAAAATCATATTCTGTTCTTAGTTTCGAGAACTTTTAAGCATCAGTCGAAAGGGAAATTAAGACATTAATATCATTTTAAACGAAAACGCAAAAGAGCTACATATATTATTTTTTTAATAAATCTGACAGTCGTAATAGTTGGCTGAGACCCAAAAAACATCCTGAAAAATTTGTGTAAGGCTAATTTTTCAGCTGCAAAATGACATATGCAACTAAAATGAAAAATAATATTAGTGTACCAGTCACGATTCTTAGCGGCCATAAAAGATAGAGCAGATGAGGTAAAACGTGCATGGTTTATTTAAGATTCTGTCGCGTACACAGACACATTTTAAGCACACCTTCACAAATTAATCAGACAAGTTGTCTTCCGAATAAATTAAGTTTAAATAAATAAGCTTAAAAATAACGATAAATAAACAACAGTTGCTCACTTTAGATTATCTACAAAGTGCACTGAATTTTTAATATGGGAAATTCAATATAGCAAGGTCAGTGTTTGAAATGTCGTCTACCACACCTCCCTCTTCAAATGATAGTAATAATTATTATTATTTGTGGGGGAAATTATGTATTTCGATAGATTTTTGTGTGGGCGTAAGGGAATTCGTACAACATAGCAGTTTCAGTAATTTGATTGTCAATGCGTCCTTGCAGTGAAATTTGCTGAGACAACACTGTTACATATCTGAGTTACAGGATCGTATAAAATGAAATAAAAAAAATGAATAAACTACTTGATTTCCTAATTCCAAGACCATGGATGTGGCGAAACTACGGTAATGAGGTAGACACAGCGAAACAGACTGTGTATGTTTGTGTATTTAACGTGCGGTCGCGTGTGTGTTTTTTCGTTCGTATTGCAAGGCATTCGAACGGGTTTTAAAACTATTACATCAAGCTCTACGCCCTACGGGGTAGACCATGCAACGGCGTTATGGCGCGGTGCATCTCCTGAAAACACATAAGGTTAACATAATAAGCCCCAATTTTATGCTGCAAACAACAATCGTTTTAAAAAAGAAACAAAACCGTTGCGTTCTTCACACACGTAGGTGCATTGTATTCACAAGTATTTACATGAGTAAATATAAAAAAGTTTTTTTTTTGACATGACAGAATAACAATTATTCTTTTTTCGGCATTTTGTACAATAACTGCTTTTGAGTAACGCGGTCGAGCTGTTTTCCTTCTCTGACTCATCAGAAAGCACGATGTTCGTCTCCTTAACTCATCTTTGTTATAACACATATTTTGTCTCATAACAACAGTATCAAGCTCATGAACTGTGGTTGCGGTTTCAAGTGTTGATCCCATTTTATTATGAATGAAACGTATCTCGCAAGCCTGGGTTATCCGTCTTAGTTTTGCTGTTGTGTTGTCTTTTAAAGTGTATATATTGGTTACAGTCTTTGATTTGGCCCTAATGCGTAGCGGAAAACTTCATTCTTTTTTGCTTTTGCCTTTGATTGCAAAACCACACCCGCACGACATTTTTTTTCAGGTCCAGTTTTTCGGCTATGGCGGCGATCTTCTCCGATGATGGTCTCGGTTGCACGGCAAAGTATGCTTCCAGGGACCGTTTCTCTGGGGCGGCGATAGAGGTGCGTTTTCGCTTTTTATCACCACCGTTAAAAATCTCCGGCTTGGACATTTTCTCCCGCTGAGCCCTCTCGGCCTCTTCCAGCCAAGCTTCGAGTATGGGTTTCAGCGCCACCATGTTGTTGTGCGACAGCGTCAGGGACTCGAACCGACATATAGTGCTTTGGCTGAGGCAACCGACTCCAGGGATTTTGAGATTGGCCAGCGCCGATCCCACGTCAGCCTGCGTGACCCCAAGTTTGATGCGCCTCTGCTTGAAGCGCTCGGCGAAGGACTCCAGCTCTCGGGGGTCGGGTTCGGAGTCGCCGCCGCCCAGGGAGTTGTGCGGGCCCAGGCCGTGCGGGTGCATGTTCATGGTCTGTGGGTGGTGATGCTGCATGTGGTTGATGGCGGACATATGGGCGTGCGGGTGCGAGGCGGTGGAGCAAACGTCGGAGCCGGGCATGCCCCCAAGAGATATGCCCGGCGTCAGGTGGTCCAGCAGATCGCCCTCCAGGCCCTGTGAAGGCTGGTGATGGTGGTGGGAGCTCAGCACAGACGGGTGGTGAAGGTGAGCCGATGAGGAGGTGGGGGTGCAGGTCATGCCGGTCATGCTGGTCATAGTATGGTAAGTGGCGTCTGGTTTGAAAGGGTGGCCCTTCGGAGTGACGATATCCACCGCCGCCAGCGCCTCCGCTCTCTGCAGGAGACTTTCATCGAAACCGGCGAAAATGTTTCCCTGCAGCTGTGACAGGAGACAAGGTCGTACGGCTTTAAAAGGCGCCGCAAACGGTGTCACACTGAGCGGCGACCGCGGACGGCAAATTAATTCACGTTTAGTTTACACACTGAGACGGCCCAGCGCAAAATATGAATCTGTCATCTGGTAAGTTAAATGTCATGCACAGGGATACAAAGCTATCGTAAGAGAGTTAACTTTTAAATTTGCCTATTTTGGGATGAAACAAGTTGATGGATATTATTTAAAACAGCACATTTCGGTGCAACAACTTCTCGCTTTACATTACATCGACGTCGCCTAAAACGTTTTATCTGAGTCGTAGCGGACCGCTTCATTAAGGATGTCAGATTAATTCAGCACCTTTATCCAATCTTGTCACCACGCGCACTTTACAGGGACTTGAATAAGACGGTGTTGGACTTACCGAAGGCGTGGGCAGACAAGCCCTCCGAATAGCCTCTGAACTGGAGTGGAGAGGTGTGTATTTAGGCTCGTGGAGAATCGGGTGCATGCTGAAAGGCTGCTTGCTGTTCATGGACATCATGATTGCAAATACCCCTGGTTCTCGCTGTCCGTCCTCCTTTGCTATTTCTGTTATCCCTCCAGTGAAGGAATCTTCTTCAGAAACGGATGGAAAAAAAGCCTGGCAAAACTCCCGTCCAGCAAGTCAGTCAGTTGAGTATTTATTGACTGCTGTCGGGTGTGCGCGTGTGTCGTTGTCTAGTACAGGGCAAATCTTCTCCGGGAGCTATAAAATAACGTGTGTCCGCTGGCCCCGCCCCGCCGGTGGCGTAAATCCGCACCCTTTAACACCCCTTTGAATGTCATTGGAAATTACACTTGCGATCACGCCTCCGGGATGCAGACCTCTTACTTTTTGGTTACTGCTAGTGGGGCAAGATGGGGAGAGTCGCCCCGCCCCCTAACAGGGTGACACGCCCACCTCGTCCTGGATTTCATTGGCTGAACTCCTGTGTCATGCCACGCCCAGCATGCTGTTTCAGGTCGGTAGCCTGTGATGTTTTGCTTTCCTATGTATCTTTGTGTGTGTGTGTGCGTGTGTGTGTGTGTGCGCGCGCGCGCGTGTGTGTGAAAGAGAAAGAGAGATGCTTTTAAAGAAAACTAGCGGAAGACTTTATGGTAAACTCAGAATACGTATTATTTACCATTTGAATTGTTACGGTCTATTTCATTCATGTTCATGCTATAAAACTATACTGTATCATCAAGATGCCTTCCATGTCTTCATTCTCTTCACAAAGGGTCCTTAACAAGATAGCATAAAACTATAAATAAAATGCGAACACTAAGGAGTAACGTATGCTGTTCAAATATCTTAAACAGGTGGTATAAAAGTGGATTCAAAACGGAATATTTGTAGTTCGTGGAAAACTGTTCCAGAAGTATGAGCAGATACATGTCGTAACAGTAGAGCTTTGAGCTTAGCTCATTCGCCATCTAATAATAGTTAATTAATTAATTATTCATTCTTTATTTCGATGCACCTCCGCGTGTCTTCCCCGTGAGGTAATTATGTACTCGTCTGCTTATAAGTAAGTTCAAAGTGAAGCGGGTAGTTGTCACTGTTGACACGCGAACAACAAAATGTGCATTTAACTCATATGTGAGATAGTAGGGGGCAGCTAATTCAGCACTGGGGAAGCTGTGTCTTGCTCAGGGTACCTTGCTGTTCAGGGATTCAAACCAGCAATCTTTTGACTACAAGCACACCTCCCTAAGCTTTAGGCTAACAGATAGCGTGTAATTAAATATTAAGCACATTAATTGTAGATGACACCAGAGCGGACTGGCGTGTTCAGGGTGACTCTATGGAGGGTGTCATCTCCTGGTGCTGTATAAGACCCCGTAGCTGGGTGATGGGCAGGGTGGGGCTTGGAACACCCACAAGTCCGTGCTACCCTGGGTCATGTTGAGCCAACACTGTCATCGCTCTAATTGGACCCGAAACCGGAGACTTTTACAACGGTGGGGCAACAATGGGGAACTGGTCTCAGGGATGCCGTCTTGGGAAATCTGAGGACAACCCCCCACCCCCATCCCTCTCTACACTCCGCATCAGATGCACAGGACCCCCTTCATTAATTATACATCGCCCCCTGCTGCCCACGTCAGGAATGGCATTTGGCGACAGGTGCGAGATTTGCGAAGGTGGACGGATGGTGAGAGGCTAAGGAGCGTATCAGGGGAAGCAAAAGAGTGGTGAGACCCAACAAGGAATCACTGGAGTCAGTCATTCTGAGACCACCTGGGGCGAAGATGTTGACGCTGATTCTGCATTGGAGTGGATGGAGAACAGGAAGTGGTTCAGAACTTGGTCAGAACTTCCTGTTTCTCTTTGCCCGTCCCTTTAAAAAACACTGGGCTCTCCTGCTCTGCTCTCCGATTAATGTCTACGAAACAAGCCCAACTGCCATTAATTGGGTGCTTTTACTAATTAATATTAATGCCGAGACTGAGGACTCATTGTATTAATGAACCGGCAGTATAGTCGTAGTGAAACGAATGCCGAAAGGTCAGCTACCATGCCGATACGAGGAGGAATCTTCCACGAACAAGAACTGTGCCAGAAAACTTGGGAACTCTCTGCGATGTCATGGTTATTGTGGGCTTTCACGGTGCTTGTCGTGTTCTACCTACAATTCCCATTGGTGCTCAAACTTTGTTCCAGCCCCCTTCAGCCTGAGAAAGGTTCTCCTTTCATTCCCCGGCCCCCGTTCCTCTGGAAGGCCCAGCCGATTTGCCAGACCGCGCTTGAGACCTTCCCATGCCGGACCCAGGGGTTTGACGTTCAGGCGTCTTCTCCATTTTTTTTTCCCCATCTCCTAGGTCCCCTGCGGCTCTCCTGAATTTTCCATGGCCTGTCCTCTGCTGTGCACGCCGCGTTTGATGGCCAGGGCTGCTGAGGCGAGATCACACATCACGTAAACCCCCCCCCCCCATCCCAACTTGTCCGGTGGCCACCCCATTCACCGGTGGAACGGCCCACTTTGGCAAGGCTCTCGAAGGCTAAGTGAAGGTATTATTCACAGTGGAAATCACATTTCTGCTACGTTGAGCAAATGGACTTGGCCCGGCTGCAGTCAGACAAACACCTTCCTCCTCCTCCTCCTCCCTCCATCTTGTCTTTACTTCCTTTTAATTCTCACACGATTTTTTTTTTCTCATGATCGATCAATTATTGATGGGGTGTAAAATCTAATGTTGCAGATTGTGACCGCTCCCCGAATCACCCGCCCCGCGCAGCGGGGATGTTGAGCATTCGGGGTGTCTAACTACTCACTTTAATGTAATTGCCTTTAGGGTTCCTGGTAAATATTTTATTGACTGCCAGCGCAAATTAAAGATACGGAGCTGGAGGGGAAGCTTGTCCTGCTCCCCCCCCCACCTCTTTGTAGGTGGGGGGCATCCCCGTGCTTGACCCAATAGCACCTGCAGGTGTCGGGACACTGTAGCCATTTCAACGGGTCCTGTCCCATAGGGTGAGATGGGCACTAGGGGGCGGTGTGGAGAATGCCATCACCAAATAGTTTTTTTATGTAGAATCCACAAGAATAGTTGTCTCTTTCCAAGGTCTCAGACACATGGGGGTGGAGGGGTGTGTTTGAAGCAGGATAGGAGATGGTGTTCTGTGTGTGTGGGGGGGTGAAGCCTGGAAGCCCACTGACCTGTGTTGGGGCAGCGAGCAGAGCAGCAGGGAACAGAAAAACTTCATTAACTGATCGGCCAGGCCTGTATGAGCACTCAAATATACATGAAGCTGCATTCCAGAGCCGATCAAGACGTTAAGTCTGGTTTTGTGTGGGAAGATGGCACTTTTCTGCCTGAATTTCCACCCCCCCCAGTGGAAGTTTCAAACCTCTCATAGTTTTTATAGCAGCAGAAGTCAAGCAAGAGTTTTAGTCCTGGATCCTGCAAGACAGAATGTTTTTAAAACCTGCTGTGAGCCTAGTGTTTTGCTACCTGTCTCCAAACTCCACCGACGGTCACCTGACCACTGGATCTCCCCGAAATAGCGGACCACCCCTCATTCCCTGGATAAGGCATTGGAGGGGTGTGTCCACAGGCATCAAAATGGGCTTTTCAGCAGCATTCGGAGCATAAACTTACTGAGACGGTAATTCGCTGAAACGGGGACTAGTTGAAATAGAGAGATGTTGAAATTGATGAGTCGGTTGAGGTATTAACCTGAAGAATCCGGGCCTTCCTGACGCAGCGCCTGGTTCGTAGCGTGCATGGCTAAAGCAGCAGCGAGTTTGCCGGCAGCTTACACTAACGCTCTGTTTAACTGCCTTGTTTTGACGGGGCATGTTGGAAACTGCGTTCTGTGTTTCTCCACTTATATGCCTCAGTTTCCAGGGAGGTCTCTTCCTCCCACGTTCCCTCGTTCTCTCCACCTCTCCGTCTGCCTCTCCATCCCTTCCCTCCGTGTCCCCTGTTTACCTGGCGCTGCCCGTACAGAGTAGGTTGGCCCCCGCTTACTCTCAAAAAGCATGGATCGATAGATTAAGTGAGCGTTCATGAATTATGAAGCTTATCCCTACAGTAGCTGGACATAAAGAGCATGCACTTCTGGATTGGCGTGTAAAAGCTTTAAAGTACAGGACTGTTTACTTGTTTCAAAGCATTTCTAGGTGTGGGGATGTACTCCCCGATTTGAGACCACCTTCTCAGCCCCCCCCCACACATACCTTTTCCCCATAGCCAGAGGCAGAACTTTTTTGGGGGTGGAGTTTGAGGAACACTGTGGAGGTGGGAGAAGCCAGGGCAAGGAAGAGCATCCCCATCTGGGTAGAAGATCAAGAACTCCAAATGCCTAACTGCTTGTGATGGGTGTGTGTGTGTTGAGGTGGGGGGGGGGGGGCTGGCAAGCAGGTACACTTAGCCGCTGTTGCTGATGTGGGGGGCAGTGTTTTCAACCCAGCAATCTCCAAGCACCTAGTGGGATGTGATCCCAATCTCTACCGTATGTCCTGTAAACTATGCCTATGTGTGACCCCTTATATCTCCTCCCACACCATAGAACATCGGCCATTGCTTATGTTGTCCCTTCACCCCCCCCCAGGATGCAACCTACATTCCCCCAACCCACCCCCCCGCTCTGAGAATAACAGTAGGCAAACAGCATGCAACAGAAACCGGATGGAACAGCTCGGGTTCGATGTATGCTGAGTCTGCCTGTGTTTACATTTGCATACAAATGCAATAACATCAAAAACGCGCTTTTTTTCTGTTCTACGAGAATAGAAAATCATCTCAAACAGGCAAACAAACAAAGCGTCGTAAATATTCCAGCAAAAACAGAGACATTAATGACATGTACATTTCAATTAAATATGCCTTTTTTTTCTTGAGCTCCAGAAACAAGGGGGCAGGGGAAAGTCTTTATCTTTTTTCAAAGTGGTTGAGAATAGAATTGACTTTGTTTTGATGGTCTGAGGCGTTTTGAAGACTTTGGGAGAACGTGGTGAAACAGAGGCGTTTGGTGACAATCAAATGACGATAGTAGAGGAATTGGGGGGGGGGGGTCGATTTTGCGCACGTTTGTATAAAAGTCTTCTAATCCTTTCTTCTACATTTGGTGAAATATTAATGCATTCGCTACAGGCCATTTGCGTTTATTCATCGAGCTGCAACGCGCAGACGAGACTCCCAGCGACATCGAAGCATTGATTTTTCCTTATTGCGGGACGACCAGCCTAATTTCGAGACACCACTGGCTCCTCCATGCCCCCCCTCAATCCCCCATCAACTCCCCGACGAGGGTCAACTCACCCATTCTCCAACATTAACCTTAATTACTCATTAATTACTTTTAATTACTTTTTAATTTCAATTACTGCTAAGTTACAGACAAGCTGAAATGGGTAGGGGGTTTTGTGTGTGTGT
>JAODLC010000066.1:2134920-2159530 GCA_026781145.1 Hippopotamyrus pictus | reverse complement strand
CTCAATAATCCTGCAGGGGGTGGGTGGGGGGGGCACACGCCATCACATTTGTCACAAGAGCCGAGTGGGAGCAGATTTTTCTAAATTACCTGAGCGACCAGCCAGAACATTAGAAAATCAATGTACAGGCATCTGCAGCGGGCTGGGGAGATTGGCATGCCGGAAATTTCCCAGTGACTCTTTGACTGGATGTCCAGAGACCCTTCAAAGTGTGTGGGGGGGGGGGGGTCTCAAATTCCCACTCCTCACCTCTGGATAAAAACACGGAGACCCAGGCTTACAGCAGATAAACTAATGAAAAAAATTAGGCACCTTTGTAAAATGGCATCCTGTTATTGAACTGGACAGACAGCAGGGGGCGTGGTGGTTATGAGTGCAGCCCCCGGCAATGGTTGCCCTTTGTAAGTAGAGCTGTGTAAACTGCCTATTAAAGCATGGCAGGTCAGGTCCAGCATCACTATGCCCTTAAATGGATCAGGGCACTTTGGAAACACGGAAAAATCCTGAGCTGTCCCCAGTGAGACACACGGGTGTTTTTCTACAGAAGCTTCTGTGTTGTGGGTCTCATTCCCCTGAGACTCTGCTGTGGAAGAGAATTATTTCAGATCCAGACTTCCTGCCCCTGGCTGTATCACACAGAACATTTCTCAGATATCCAAGTGTCCTATGTCCTGAGGCAGGTGTGCTGTGTTTATATAGCCCAAGATCTCCATTTCTTTAGCAGTAACGACACTGAACATACAGTCCTTCACTCGGCATTTGGCAGGCAAAGATAATACCCGGTATGCTCCACTAGATGGCACTGTGCCACACATCTGAGAACACGTTTTTTTTTTTTTTTTTGCTCCGGCAATCCGACTACCTTGGGTTTATGTGCTGTAGTCCCCAGCCTCCCCAGGCCATCTGCAAGTAAAAGCTTGCCCTTTGCTTGGGTGGATAATCCCGAAATGCTGGTCGCTGTCTTAGCCTCAGCAAAGTGGAACTGAGGTGAGGTTTTGAGCGAGCGTTTTGTAACCGTTTGACCAGCCCCTGAACTGCGGCATCCAAACACAGTCCAACCTCATCCTGTGCCCCCGCCCCTCCCCCCCCCCGAGTTACGTCTTGTTGGCCCAAGACTGCATCTGTGGGTTTTGTTCTGATTTAGATAGTCTCCTAATTCTGTCCGTCCTCTGGTATCAAGACCAGACTCGACTCTGCTTTGAATACGGCCCATTACATTTGGTTTTTATTTAAATACAGGTTTTAACTGCTCCGCTCGTGAACTAGTGATTTAAAGCAGTCTCCAGCGAGCCCGGACGCACCTCAGCTCAGAAATCTGCCGACAAAAAAGAAACATCAAGAATCCCTCAGATTTTGCAAGAAACTGTTATTGCTCAGACACGACCAGCAGGAGAGAGATGCTGGTCATTACGGCGGGTTATAAGCCCCGTTAAACTCGTTTGATTACAGAGCGGCCTAATTGCACAGACTCTCCTTTCACTGCGCGCGACATTCGAAGCAGGTTAACCTAGTCATTTTAAACCTACAGGCCTGAACCCCGAGCTGCGGTGAGTCAAGCGAACGGGTACTATAAACGTCATTTATGACGTCAGAAGGAGAATGTTCCCAATGCTGAACAAACAACGGATGACACAGGTGGATGATGTGCACGAATTCCACCACTCATGCTGGAGTTTCGCTCATCGCCTTGGCAACCGTCTCTCCGTTTCTGAATAAGCTGCATCATCAGAAAAGGGGGCAGAGAGGCAGCAAAGATGAATATGGTGCTGAAAGAGGTGGGGAAGGTCGTGCAGGAGGACGGAGACGGTGCAGATAAAGGCCACAAGAGTGCCAGTGTGTGCTGACCCGGGGTGGCCAGGTTGGGGTGACAGTGCTGTGCTGAGTGGGGGTGGGGGGGGGGGGGCTTCAGGGCCAACGGGAGGCCAGTTCCTGTGTTGATGGCCCCATTGCGACGGACGCCTTTCAGCAAGGACTGCTTACGACCTCTGGAGTGACACTGGAGGGGGGTGTGTCTCGCAGGTGATGACAGGAGCTGTCACTCGGGTGCTGCTCACCTTGACAAATCAGGGCAGGGACAAACGGCCTGGGATGTTGACTGTCACAGCCCCACCAAGGGCTTCTAAGCCTCGCACTGCTCTGTGAAGGTCCCAACGCTCAAGCTTCTTCTGTTCTGCCTAATTAGTTAAAAAGTGAGTCTCGTCTGTCTTTTGGAGTAATTAGAAGTATTCTAAACCTCGCTCCTGATGGGAACTCCTTGTTTTGCATATATTATTGTTTTTTATTCATTTACGATTGAGATGAGAATATTATAGATTAAGGGTCTCAGGGGAGAGACCCCCTAAATATACATGCTACTTGAGTCTGAAATAAACGTATTATTATTATTTATATTTATATATGTGAGCTAAAATTTTGTGCACTGGGAACAGGCGAAATACAAATGTTAGCACATTTTCCTGATGGACTTTTAACGCCGGGGGGTCGAGCTGTTTCGGTTGGTAAAAAGCGACGTTAACGACAGAAGGAAATAATCAAGCTTGTGGAAACAAGACTCTGGAAACAGAGTGAGTTACGTATTTGCAAAAACTGTAAAATGTTACTGCAAAGCATAGCATTGCATAAATATCTTAGCGGTTTTCAAAATTGTCTTTTGCTTCTTAATGCTGACAATCTAGTGTAAGTAATACATGGCGGATATTAAGGTTAAATGCATCTGCCCCCCTTGACAGAACTGGCCCCAGTCTGCCCCCCTAGTCTGCCTCGTAACACCATTGAAGGGTCTCCAGCCCAAAATATAGACAATCACGCTGCAGTGTGCTACCATCGCGGTAGGATAAGGGACGTGACCCATGTGACTTACAGTCATCAATTTCCCATGAATCTGTTAGCTAAAATATGCAGAATGACTGACATATGAAATCATTTTGCTTCTGACTGCGAAATCACAGGTTCCTGAGTAGTGTCGTAACAGCGGTGCCTTTGTACTCTAGAAACGGTGTGTAAGTTTGCAGAAATGTACTGAGAATGTACTGAGAAATGTACTGAGAAATGCACTGAGAAATGTATTGAGAAATGCACTGAGAAATGCACTGAGAAATGCACTGAGAAATGCACTGGAAGATGATGGACAATGGGGGAGACTGCATGACACCAGCAGGAGGAATGAGCCCCGGCGGCTCGGTCTAGGCAGCTTCGTCTAAGTGGCTCCTGCACCCGAGGTCCCCTCGATCCGGTAGTGAAATTTACATGGAAGTTGTGCCCCAGCAAGCTTGAAAAAGCTAGAGCTCCCCCCTCAACATTGCAGATGCGACTGTAGGATTTTTTTAAGGTGGGGTTGCATAAGAGGGCTCAGCTTTATTGTTAGCCAATGATATGTTTTGAATCAGTGATTGACAGGGGAGGGAATCAGCTTTCAGATTGGGCCCTTGTATGCACTCCTGACCTTGATGAGTAAACCCAATTCAAAGCCAAAATCCTATTTATCGTGGGAGTTCCTGAAGGATGGCGGCACACTGGGTCCCATGAGCCACTGGCACGGGAAGAGAAATAATGGACCATGGCTGGTCACATGACCGTCCTTCCCCACATTGGACACTCATCAATTATATATAAGTGGGGAAGTTTTTTCTCAGAGCTGATTTTATCCAGAAAGATGGCAGAATGGATGTGATAACATGTGCAATGTGTTTTTTTTTTTTCGTGGGGTAATGTCCTCCTTCCTTACCACAAAGGCCCATGTGATGTTTCTGGCTCCTCCTCTGTCTCTAACTTCGCTCCAAACTTGGCCCAGTCCAGTCATGAGGCCCGCTAAGCCTTGGGTGACTTAGCGTTCACCACAAATCCCCCAAGTCAATCCCTCGCACCTGCCTCGTCACGCTGGCTTTCATCTCGCCTTAGTTTCCACCCGAGAGTGCAATTTTTGCAATGTGTCACATTCATCCGTCTTCCTTAAACGCTTTTCCAGAAAAGATTCTCGGTGAGCCTTGGGTCTGTCTCAGGAAACATGGAACGTACAGGAAGATGTCAGTATGACGCAGGACATGGGCTCACATTTCGTCAAACGCTAGGGGCAGGCTGTCTCGGAGGAGGGTCGGAGTGCAGAGCAAGCCAGCTTATTCGGGGCTCTAGCTGAGAGCAGCATGACTGAAATAATAGAAATCATTTTGCATGCTAATGCTTGATCATTATACAGATGCAACTATAACGAAAAATAATATCCTTCTGGACTAGCTAGTGTGAAATGGGAGTGTGGCCTCACAGGTTAAGTTAGTCTATAGGCCCTAGGCTACGTGATCACATTTCCAAAATAGGATTTAGACTATATTAAACTATTATATATATATATATATATATATATATACTGTAGTATAAGCCTCAGTTTTGGGGTTCACGGTTCGGTGCAATTTGGGTACAGCAGGGGTAAAAAATTTTAACATTTTTCAAACAATAATAAATTTGGTTTTAAGTTTTTTTTTTTATTATGAAAACAGCAAGCACAATTAGGAACAGCTGCAATTCAATGGTAATGCGTCTGTTAACGTTTCGGAATAACAAAATCTAAGAGAGGCTTATTTGCATGTTGTAAAAACAATTACGTAAAACAAAATAAAAAATAAACAAAAACTGATATGTTACTTTAAACAGGGCACTAAATGAAGTTAAATGCAGTATTTGTAATAAAATGCTGGCATTTTATGAAACAACATCGTCGTTGATAAAACAGTTGAAAGCCAATGCAGCTAAATAAGCTTGCAGTTTTCTATGAATATTTCACTTAAATTAGAATGGAATAAAGTAATTTTGACATCTGAGATATAGTGTTTGTACCAATTGTCATTTTCATTCAAACATGGATTTTAAGACGGAAGTTTTTTCATGTGTGTGTATGTCAACATAATGTATCTATTTAGTTGTGTCACTCAAATTTATCATTAATACTGATATTTTGTTAGACTGACATGATATGTTGTTAGACTAACATGATATAATACAATTTTGGAGTCTGGGAGTTGTGCAATAAAACGAAGCATGAGAGTACACGTTGTAATATATCAGTGAGAAAATAAACCCTGTTAATAAAATAACTGCCCTATCGTTTATCATATTATTTTTTGTACAAGGTGTGCAAACAAGTCATAAATTATGAGGTTTACTGTTATTTATATAATTTTAAAAGGTATATTTGCCAGCAAAAGATCAAGTCAATAAAAAGAACTAGAAAGTATCAAGATCCCTTGTGGTACATACTAATCTGTTTTATTATTTTTAAAAAATATTATTCTTTTAAAAATCAGGAAACCTGCTGTTTGGAATCGATTCCATCAATTCCCAACTTTTGGAATCGGAGTCGACACAACCAACTCAATTTAACCAACAATTAGCCTGGTGTTTTCCGTGTGGAATACCTACTTGTGAATTTAAGTTCCGCTCGTGTCAATAAATGTATTCATTGGTTTCATTTTGTGCAGTGAACCATACATGACAAATATTTAGCCAAAATAACATGTATTGAATGTATCTGCATTTAATCAGGGAAAATTTTTTTAGCCTATCATAATCTAGACAAGATTCCCCACCTAGAAGACAGGGACCAGTAAGGCCACACCAGTCGCAATGCCCTAACAAAGGATTTAGCTAGGGGCAATGTAAAGATGCTGCTAGGGGCAATGTAAAGATGCTGCTTCACTAAACCGCATGCTTTTGGGCAGTAGGGAAACTGGGAAGAGACCTGTGGAAACCCAGTGAGAGGTGAAAAACTCTCAACTCCAGGCTGAAAGCTTTGAAGCTTATGTCACCCAATGAGACCTCTTACACCATAACCCACTAAATATGACCGTTGTGTCTATCGTGGTGATTTATGGGGTATCAGTTGTGGGTCTGTAACAGACCTGAATCCTTATCTTACTTCATATTAGACATCATCCTAACTAATGTGTAACCTGAAGCTGCAAGAGAATTGGATCACCTCACACCAGGATGAATATTACAGGGACCATGTGAGTCAGCATGGACAATAGTCACACTCTCCTGCATGAATTATCTTTGCACTGGGCTCTCCTGTGGCCGGGGCTCATGTGGGCGGGACACGGCCCTGTCCGTCTCGGAGGCCGGACATAGCTATTGGCTTAGATGCATCACACAGAGTTTGGATCCAATGAAGACTGGGCACTGATCAAGCCCTGGTTCAGTGGCACGGTGGGCGGAAAGGGAGTCATGTGACCCAGATCCTCTTCACTTTTTAAAAAGAGCGTGCTCACTGCGGGTTCGTGAAACATTAATTAAGGTTTATTCCTTCTTACATTGCCAAGATACTTCTGGATTGCTGTGCCCGTCAGTGGGGAGCGATCGCTCACCCCTCGCATGCTAGATGGAAGCGTCGGCTTACCGCCCTCTTTGTGTCCCTGTGGCGTGTGGGGTTACCTGCGGGACACCTCACACCTTTGTGTCCCAGAACTGACGAAGACCTCTTACCAGAAATAGCACCCAGGTCGGCTTGCGGGGGCCTCATCACCACAGAAGGTTCCGTAGCATGACTGCATATGATGTTTGCGGGTTCTGCTTAAATTCAGGAGCAAAATATGTAACAGTTACTTCTCAGGGCTGACGTGTGGCTCAGCAGGTTATGACACCATACTTGTGAGCAGAAGGTTGCTGGTTCAAATCCCACACAGTGATTTCACTATTTGAATAAGACCTGTAACCCTAATTTATTTCAGGGGACTGTTTGACCCTGTGCTCTCAATTGTATGTCACTTTGGATAAAGAGTTAGATATCAAAATGAGCAGTTATATAGCTAATTGAATGGTCATTAGCAAGGTATCTGCATAACACATGAACAGATATGAGCGCAGTGGTATTACAGTATGTCGCAGAGCTCAGGTTTGCCAGCAAGAAACATTTTATCTCACGTTCCTGTTAATATCGTGGGTGTTTCCCGTGTTTCTGTCATTACTCGCTACATTAACGTATTTGCTCAGGCTACGCCTGCAGTCAATGCAACAGAGTTCACCTTTTTAATCACCGAAGACAGCTGTATATCTGACAAGGTGAAAGGTCAGCAACTTTACACACGGCTAAAATGGCCACGAACACCATGCACGCCAAGACTTTAAAGACCACGCCACCAGGTGGCCACCGTAGAGGTGTGTGTCTCTCAGTCTTTTGAACAGCCAGCTGCTGTACAACCAGGGGGTCCCTCTTCCACCCCCCCTGTACCTCTCCTCCCCTCTCTTGTTTCTTTCTTCCAGGGAGATTTTTCCATTAACTCAGTAGCGCATGTGTTTATACCTGTGCGCTTGCTTTGTTACCTGGTCGCCAGGCCAACCAGTTCAAAGAAATCCATACGTTTTTTTCTTGCTCTCTACCTCCTAACCGCAGGTATGCAGAATTACTCCCCTTTCCTCCTACAACCGCTACGGTCCTGACGTCAGCGATTGCCCCGGACAGGTACCCTCGGGGCAAACGCGGGTGGCTTTCAGCCATCACAATGGGTAAACTCTGAAAAGCTCTTTGCTCAAATAATGAGACATAATGTACCAGCCAGCGACTGACAGACCGGTGTCTGAAGTTACTCATTACAGTCGGCTATAAAAAAAAAACGTTACTTAACCATGAAAGGAAAATGCGACGGTGTTTCCAGCGAGGGGTAGGGTATAGGGGAGCAGGGATTTGATTTTTTTAATACTGTACCGAACTCGGAAGACACAATACTTAGAGTCACGTAAGATAAGTGGCTTGAACTTCACATCCGTGACTGGCAGCTGATATTAACTCTGAAGGCATTCTGATTCATTGCATTACTTCGTATCGACCGAAGCTGCTGGAAGGTTTCTGTGCGCTGCCGCGATCATCCGCACGCGCCCCGTTGTAACTTGACTCCATCGACCGCGCGCACATGCCGGCGCTTACTCAGAGCTCGTGCAAAGAATTCACCCCGCGATCCACGTGAACGACATCCGGTTATGCAAATATGCTAATACTGGCCAAATCATCCGTTAATAATTACCTACCGGTTTCAATAGCTCTTTCCACTGAATTGCGTGGTTAATCATAATACATGTTGCATACTTAATTTAGTATGTGCACAAACAGAGCAATAATTCTGATCTGTTCGAACACATAAGAATGCGCTAATCAATTTTTTTGCCTGTAATTCCTGCCTGTAATTTAAAACACATTGTAACTTGACAACAGAGAAAGACATCCTAGGTGTAAATACATTAAACTTTCTTGGCTGCAAACCTAAGTCGGGAGTGGAAGGGTTAAATTTGCGTGTTGGGCTCCAGAATATAAGAGTCTGCGTGATGTCAGTCTTTTTCACCTGAAAGAATTCCAGCACTTCCCATAGCCATATTTGGCGGCGTCCAATCGTATCGCTGCACCTGTAATTGCGCAACATCCTTAAAGCAACAGTCAACTTCCTGTGACCTCTCTTCTAAATGCTTGGACCTTGTTTCACATGTATAAAATGTTTTTCTTTGTGAAATGTACGTCAGACCAATTCAAGGACAGCTTTTTTTTTTTTTTTTTTTTTGAAAAGTCTAGTTTTATAATACTTTTCCCATGCTAAATATTTCACACATGCAGTCACACGACTACAATATATGTTGTGTAATCAAAATCATGACACAAACCAGATTTCATTTCACTTCATTTTATGGGTGATATTTAATGAAAAGTTTTATTGGTGGAACAGCTTAAAAGGTTTACATATTTAGCAATTAGCCAATTTTATAAATTTTATTTAAAATGTGACTAATAAATTAAGTACCACTTTCCCTTTCACTAAATCAATAGTACATTTTGAAATGTACTATTAAACATGTTAAAACTGTGTTCATGTTGAATTACTTCTTGCTGCATGACGACAAACACACGCGTCATAAAACATGCTATAAAGTATAAACTGACAACATGGAAAATCAAATAAAAGATATTGTTACTTTTGCTAACCTTAGCTGCCAAGTGCTTCTTCAGACAAGACACACATAAGAGAAATAACCTGACCAGCGACAGAAAGTTAATCGTGACTCGTGTTTCAAAATCTCGTGAACCGTGATGGGTTTAAAACATTCTGAAGCACAAACCACCACTATCGATCAATAATATTTAAGCCCTTATTTAAACTTCTTTTCCGGTTAACTACTTCCTTGTGACTCAGTGGCTGTGTCTAAAATAGAGAAACTGATTCAGTGTGCCCAAAACATAAAAGAGAAATTTAAACACTTAAATCTGTGCTTTGAGATGTTGTGACTCACCTGTGATATGCAACATCTCAGTGCATATTTATTTCTTTCACAACCCGTTGATAAAAATCTTAAGGGATTAATGGGTGACGTCGGGGCATTTTTCTGATGCGGGTAAGATGCTCCCCTTTGTGTGAAGAGTGGTTGCCATGGGGATGATTCAGATGCACCCTCCACCCTTACCCGCCCCCTCCAGCAGCGACACCTCCCATGTGGCGGATGCGTTGACTCCACTGCAATGCATCTGCTAATCTGTCCCTCTCGCTCCCGGCCAAAGGAGGCAGACGTGAGAGTTGTCACTCCGCAAACCTCAGTGACATTCTGATTGGCTGCAGGGGGGCCCAACTTGATAATGTGGCACATAAAGACAGGAGGGGATTGGTAGGGAAAGCATCGACCTGTTCTTTTAACACTATTTGCACGAGTACAGGTACATTGGATTGCGTCTCTGCACCTACTCCAGCTTGGAGGGGGTTACAGCTTTGGGTCAGCCAACATGCAACAGACCTGGGGACTAAGGGGCTCACTCAAGGGCCCACAAACATGTGACTGTTCTACTGAGGCTGGGACTTGAACCAACAACCTTCCAATCACAGAGACTTAGCCCTCTGAGCCACACACCACGTTATTACCAGCCCGATGGGCCTCTGTGTAACTCCGCTTGACACAGGCTGGCTGAGGCTCCGCCGGGTCTTGTATGCGGCATGGAGTTTACAGAGTTTGCCAACTCAATCCCAGAGGGCAATAAACGCTTACCCTGATGGCAGCAAAGGGTGCAGCCCCCTGACGCCCTTGGCCAGCCTGTAGGATTACAGATACCTGAACATGGGGGCTGTTTGATTAAGGTCGATTATGCAATCGCTTACCGCCAGCAGGCACTTCCAGAGAGCCTAAAGGAGACCTACTCCTTCTGTCAACACAGCCTCCCAACGACTTCCGGCTGGTCGGCGTGGCAACACCACGAGAAGGACAATAGCGTCTTCGGCGCGGGTTTCCCATGTGCGACATGTACCCGCGTACAATGAGGACAGTCCCGGTGGTAACCCGAGAGGGGAAAGGTGAGCAACGTCAGCCAGCGCAGGTAAACAGACACCCTTCCCCAGCACGCAAGACGACGTGCACGCAATGCAAGGGTTTCCAGCCCCCCTGCCGCCACCGTGGAAGCCACTGTACGCCATTGACAGCTGCTGCACCCGAACCCCTAAGCACTAACCTGGAACACATCACCTCAAATGCTTCGATAAGCTGCAGTCAGGTCGCGGTGGGTTTAAGTGTATCGAGAACCTGGCCACTTGAAGAACAGGAAAAGGGCTAAAATATAAGCAGAGACCTTTAAGTATCATTTCTTAGATAAGATCGTGAGATACTTTGCAAGACAATTTCCAAAACATACTTTATATCAAGGTTATTCAAATCACGGTCCTCAAGTTCTGAACCCTGCTGGTTTTCCAGCCTTCCTTTACCTGTGAGCCTGGTGTGAAGCCTTTGACCAATCAGAATCAATAATTATTAAACTAACTACCTGGATTTGGAATCTAGGTCCAGATTTGAAGAACCCTGCTTTATATTAAGGCTGCATGGTGGGTCGATGCCCCGGTAGCATTGTTAGCTCTATGAGGGTACCAGTAGGGTGGGAACCAGCAAGTAGACAGATATGAGGGCAGAAAGGTTTATAGACTAAGTGGCTTGGAAGCTTTGGGTGGTCTGTAGGTGTCTACAGCTCTGGTCCGGGACCATTGAGCTATTGACATGGTTCATTGGAATTCTCATGGAACTCTCACCATAAGTCACATAATTTGTGACAGACAGGCCCAAAGAACCTGCTTTCCCTTACTGCATCATTCTGGGCTGCCCAATTTTAAGGATGGCGTCCCAGTCAATGCCTGGTGCCCTCTGCTGGCAACTGATTTGGTGAGGAGTAACCACTGCAGCAAAGGGTGGTGTGGGGGTACAGTGGTTAACACTGCTGTGTCTCCCCTCTGGGATGTGGGTTCGAGTCTCAGCCATGGCTGAGTTTCCAGTTTCTCCGCACAGACCAAAAACATGCAGAGGCTAATTGGGGTTGCCAAATTGCCCATAGGTGTGCGTGGGTGAGTGATTAGCGTGTGAGTGTGCCCTGCGATGGGTTGGCGCCCCATCTTGGGTTGTTTCCTGCCTTGTGCCCATAGCTTCTGGACCTGCAGCCCTGAACAGGACAAGCAATTGCAGAAAATGGATGGGTAATCGCTGAAAGTGGAGATTTTGGAAATCGAGGCTGACAGATTTCTGCAAAAGGTCACCTGACTGCAGGAGTGCATATCCCCCCCCCCCACCCAGGTCATGATTTATCTAATTGTTGCACTTTCGGTTCCCTCATCCTCCCGTTTGTCATTCGGCGTTCCAGGCTGGCAGGTGAGGTGCGCAATAAATCGAGCGCCACAGTCAAATCATCTGGGTGGAGATTAAAGGAGCAGCCGGCTGCCCCAGGGAGACGCCATCGACGTTTCCATCTATGCCCCCCCCCCCCGTGGATCTCACCATCCTCGGGGGGGGTGGGGTGGGCAGACAGTCTGGCCGAAGCTCAAGGAAAGAATTCCTGAAACCAGAATGTCAGGAAGAATCCATCATTCTTTTCCGGGGAGGCCTAAAAGCTGCAGGCACTGTCTGGTTAATCACGATGATTATAGCTCACATACAGGTGGGGGCAGTTACCTGAGATGGCCAGAGAACCCCCCCCCCCCCCCCCCCCCCCCCCCCCCCCCCCCGCATTCATCACCAGCCTGGTTAAGCTGACCTAACAGCTTTTCTAAGAAAGACCCGGGGAATCGTCGCACGGCGTTATTTAACACCGAAACGGTTTTAAACTGTGACGGTTCCGTTGCGTCCATTGTGTGGTTTTACTGTGAAAATCCTCCATTAATGTGACTTTCAGCGTGACCGGCTGTCTCTGTTCTGTTTCCGGCTGTTTCCGCTGCAGAATGGGCCGCTGGGTGCACCTACAGACAGGCACACGATCAGTCACACACACACACACACATACATATTCCCACAGGGCATCAATGGGGCTTTTTAGCAGAAGCAAGGACACAGGGACACACTCACATCCTCACCAGGGGGATATCCAGAATTCGACAAAGAGCAACCACAGGCTTATGGATGGATGATCATTAAAAATAAACATTAAAAAGTTCTGCCGTAATTCGAGGTGTCATCAAGTTAGATATGTAAACATGATTTTATTGCTTCCTGTTTCCTGTTTGCCTGCAGTCACTTCACTCTCAAACGGCACTCACGGTGATGGTCTATCGCCCCCTTGCACGGAGGGCTTACAGGAATGCAGAGTGACCTGTTCCCTTTGTTGTTTTCTTTATCCATGTTTGCAGACGTCGTAGTATGACTGTGGCATAACTTCCCTTGTTCCTGGAAATTTAAATTAAACACTTTGCCTTTAAAGGAAAGCCAGAAACCAGTCTGATTGTCCATGTTAAAGCAAGATCCATTTATTTAACTGTTGACTGTTAGTGAGACTGGCAAAATCTGACCTAAAGGCAGGAAGCGCTGCTTTTATATTGATGTGACACACCGCAACATGAGTCTTAACTCGTCAGAGTGGACTTTCACCAGAGGGGGCGCACTGTCGCCTGACCCCCTTCTCCAGGTCTCTCATTCATGGTGGTAGTGGTTTGGTGTTTCTCTTGGCATGATTTGACTAGAGCATGCTGGGTACACGCCCAGAGCAGCACCAGTGAGAAACGGGTGTACACACTTGCGGTGAAAAGATGTCACCATCTGAGTGTTTAGGGCCCACACAGCAACATGGGCCAAGTGAATACTTCTTGCTTACTACTTCTGAAAAAGTTTCTGTGGTATTTTTAATTCTGTGAAAAAAAAAATTTGACAGGTGCTCCAGTGCGGATGAGTGAGAGGAACGGAAGTCCCGCAGACTGCCGCTTTTGAGGGGTTGGAGTCCATGGTCATCACCAAAGTGTCCCCTGGTAGCTGGCAGATTGTAGACCTCCCTCAGGTTCTAAGACACAGGCTAGCTGAATCGTTAACTGTCATGAAGTCTGCAAGCCTTTGCCCCGAAGCTCACAGTAACCTGAATACCAGCGGAGCTCCTTACAGTTCTCACAGCTGTGTGGTAACAGCAAACCACAAAAATGTCAATCAACCAGAGTAGCAAGAAAGAATGAGAAAGACTCAATTAAGCCAACAAGTGCAGCCAGGAACCTGGTCCAAGTACTGCTTGTTCCTTCGGGAGGCAACAAGTCTGTAATCATTTCTGAAATGCATGTAAGTCCACTACATCTAACATGGGAACTTTTGGCATGTTTCTGTTAGTCTTGCAACTGTATTTTCGCACAATATATTGTGTCAATATTTATGGTGTGGAAATCCCCCCCCCCCCCACCCCAAACAGGAAGCTACAATGTAATTTCAATGGACTGATGTAAACCATTTGATGTTTCCAAACTCTCACTTTTTCACACTTGGATCTGGATTTAAAACACAAGTTAGGCCTCAAAGAAATAAGCTGCACAAATGACTGAGATTGTTCTGGAGAATGTGAACGAATATGGCATTATTTCATTAGAAAATTATGGACTGGGTAAGCAAGGCAGAGGAAATCCGTGGAGTGAGTAAGCCAGTATGTGGACAGCAGTGGAGAGGGACAGCAGAGAGTTGGGGACAGGCCGAAACAGAGAACAGCAACGGAATAGGTGGCTTGTGTAGAGAACATGCAGGTGGAAGTCCCAAGAAGGGAACTGCTGTTGTACCAAAAAAAAAAAAAAAAGGTTACCTAACATACATTGCTTCAGTGCAGAATAGCAATTAAGTAATCAAGGTGAAACGGGATGAGAAAAGCAGTGTCCTGTCTGAAAGTGAAACTGGGTTCTCAAATACATTGAAAGTTAAGGAGGTGGGCGACGGTGGGCAAGGACATCAGAGTAAGAAGTAAGTTTGGGAATGGTGTGGGAGGGGCTTTTCTCAAGGAGTGTCCAAAAGAGACCAAGAAAAATAGAAATATATATATGCACTATTGTTCAGTAAAAATAGGAAAGGAATCTAGATAGGGCAAAAAAATTAAGTGGCCTGTAAACAGAGCCTTGCAGAACCCCGAGAGTATGTTTCATATGACTGCATCATGGTCCTTAAAATTAGCTTTGATATTTTTGCAAAATTAACCTTTTATATAATATTTTATTTTTGTTACATGCTTAAAGTTGCGATGTTCCTTCTTTAATATGTTAGTCACACATCATTCGCCAGTTAGAACACTGGACTATTATAGCAGCCACATGCGTGGGCTTGCAGAAAACCACTAGATCCCTCTGCTGCTTGAAAACTCGCTTCGGAAGCACTCCACTCACCCGTCAAACGCTGAGCAGCAGGAGGGACACTGAAGGGAACAATAGCGAGAGCGTTTGGGCTCACAAATTGGCAAATGAGAAGCAGCTCTACTGATCACTGCTTAGGCATGCCTGGTTCATTTGCAATCAAACATTTAGCATGTACTTAACCATGAAACTAGTTAAATATTACTAATACTGAATTTCCAACTTGAACAATACTCCTTTTGTGAGAAATCATTGCTTTTGGAAATCAGAAGAGAAAAATATAGCTACTAAATGTAGTCAGAGATGTAAGAAGAGCCAGGGGTGAGAAATATTAGAAGATGAGATTGCCTTTGATGTTCTGAATGACATAGGAGGAAACAAAGTGGAGGATATTAAAAATAAGTGTTGACTCAAAAATCACCTCGTTCTATTATTCCAGGATTCTGGCCAAACACTAGCAGTCACTAGTGCTATGAAATACAATACCATCTGGTCCAATTATTACTTCTTGGATACTTCTTGATAGGCATAAATGTTTGCCAGGAGACAGGAATTCTAAGGTTTCGTAAAAGTGCGACGTTTTCACACCTAATTAAGGTGTTTGTATCCCTTATGACGAGTTTAGCAGTCTTAGATGTCCTGAAATTTATACTCCTATTTTGCCGGTTTGTATTCCTGGAGGGGTCCTACTGTTGTACTTGCTGAACCCATCCTGAACTGTTTTAGGGAACCGTTCTCTCGAACCACACGAGCATGTGGCGTATAGAAAATGATAAATTACACCACCTAAACTCCTAGAAAAATAACACATTCGGGGTTGTCTAGAGTTTCCAATCGGCAATTCTCGCGTGCATACCATAGAATTGCAGATCGTCGTAAATGCTGAGTAGCATTGCCGAGGGGCAGCGCGAGAGGAATATACACCTCATCGTCGTGAGGTAGGTTTGTGCGTGAATACCTGTGTAGTCCTTCAATATCTGGAGTTCAGTGCATTACAGGATGCGTAAAACAAAAGACCTTTACACGATCTCACACAAAGATTTAAATAATATACTTTTGTGGAGAACTTAGTATAAATATCATCGTATGATATTAATAATCTATCCGAGTTTCAGTAAAAAAAAAAAAATTATTGTTTAACCCAAAAGGGTTAATAATGAGATTATCGCAATTCCTTCCACGTAACATTTTTAAATTATATGTTTAATTAATTATACATTTTTAATTATATACTCTGCATTATTCTGTTTTTAATCAGTCAGTCTGCTTTCGTAATTACTATTAGTGAATACGGATCAACATGCATGTTCTGTAATAACGGAATAATCACCTTTCTGGGAAACGTTCAACAGTAAATGTAGACATTCTTCAAAGATCCATGTCGGAACACCTTTGCTACAGGTGATTGGAGTTGGCCGTTGCTTCTTTGCGCTGATTGGGTAGTAGGCATGTCAATCTCATCGGTCAACGCAGCTATCAACTTACTTTATCACAGGTAAAGCGGCTTGACAGGCAGAGGGTGGGATCAGGAGGTACTGTGCACCTGGATTTCACAAAAAAGATCGCTTGGGTATAGAAATAAAAAACTCACGGGGGAGAAGCGCAGTTTAATCGTTTTGCGAGATCTTTTAACTTAAGGAAAACGCCTTTAAGTTTTGCTTTTGAGGGAAAGTAATGGCGAGCATAGGACTATCTGTAAACGTGCCCAGTACAGAAGAAAGGGCTGTTTTCACCCAACTGAAACCGGTTAGGATGTCCGAAGGGGATGGCGCAGAGGACTCCTCTGTGTTCGAGGAAGTCAAGCCAGCGGGAAGAAGTACTTTGGAGCTGTCCCAGGTACGAACAGAGGTCTTTGGGAGCCGGACGGTCCTGCAAAAGCCAGGACAAAATCTATGGTCGGAAATCTTAGTAGAAACGCCTCCTTTGCTTAAACTATTAAATAATTAAATTATTACTAAGTTGGGTAGAAAAGTCTGCAATAAATAGATTCTGCGGTAAGATGACCACCAGACTGAATGGTACAACGTGGCGGGTTCTTTAGCCATAACAGATAGCCTGATCAGAATATTTACTTTAGCAGCAAAGACCGTTTACAAAATATAATGTAACTATAATTAAATATTTTGAAAGTAAATCACGCTTATTCTGATGCATATAAGCTGCGTACTGAGGGTTTGTTTCCTTTAAAATTACTTACTTTTTTATCACAGTGCATTTCATTAAACAGTACATCATATCTGTTAGATTTAGCTGTAGTTTAATATGTTATGAAATAACTTGCCTATTATATGACACATTCCTTCCTATGATGCAACCATGTCAAATTTTGAAAACTGTACAATATCAGCATTGATGTTGTTTAATGGCAGTACCCTGATTTTTCAAGTCTGCAACTGTTTGTATGTGAAGTACCAGTTATCTATATACAGACACCTTTTACCTTTCTATAATTAATGGTTGTGCTTTTGGAACTTTAAGTCGAACTTGATCCGTTACCATACAAATACTATTAATAATTGACCCGTTAATTAAACCACACTGGCATGTATCAATGTAGGTACATTTGCCTTTTCATATATGCATTTGCTCATCACAATATCCTCATGGTTATACTATACATATTAAACATTTGTAACCATTGTGCATATCATGCAAAAATTTTTAATGAGCCTATTTTGCCTAATTATCTCGTTTACAACTTTGTGAACCCAGTCGCATTCAACAAACATATTCGTATATCTTCCATCTTAGATTCTTGGAATAACATCCCGAAAGTTCAGTTCCAAGAAAAGTGAAAATCATTCAGATAAACAACGGCGATGATAAATTTGCTTAAGATTTTAGTGGACGTTTAAAATCAAGTTTACGAAAGATCCCAAATTTCGGTATCAAAAAATCCGTCTAAATATTTTTTCAGTGAATTTCATAAGCAAAAACGCGCGCCATTTGTATTGCATGTACTTAAAGTCAGACAATAATTCTGAAATAAATAGTAAATCAGTTCACAGCACCCTGGGTTATAGTTTTTTTTTTTCGTTGTTATACATGTATGAAAACACTTCCTATGAAAAAATATAATACGTATTGCTCTGCAGCAACTAGGTCCAAGATTCTGTTAGCATAAATTGACATTCGTGTACAGTTAATCACCTGCTTATCGACACGCCCGAATCAAGTCTTTAAATCGTATACGTTTTTATTTGTTTTGTTTTGTTCGGCATTGAAGCGAGTGAACATGTTTTTTTTTTCTCAGTGTAATTATCTTGTAAATTAGACATGGATTCCAGATGGGCGTAGGTCCCCTATTATCCAATCTCGCCGTGCTTAGCGTTCGTCCTCACTTTGCTATTCGTGTAGCCATCTCGTTAAAAGCCGGGCGATTGTGCGGTGACACAAGCATGCGGTCCGACCTGTTGGTGCAGAGTTAAAGGCTCATATCCTTTATTAGAGAAGATATCTTGCCCAGGGATAAGATTATGGTGGAAAAATATCGTGCTATAGAAACGTATCGTACTGCAATTGCAGTAGTCGAATTTCCTTTCCTTGGCCGATGACTCAAACGACCGAGTGTTTGCATGCGTTTGTGACAGTCACTCACAAGCTCCCAGACCCGGTAAATCTGCATTTTCTGTTTAGGTAAATGCGATTATCGACGCAATCCTGATGTCTGGAAGAGATACGGACCTTTTGCATAAGCAACTTGGTTTCTCGTGCGCACTCATTCCCTGTCTATCATTAATAATATTAATCCATTCCTTAATAAGTTGGGCTGTATCTGGTCAGCGACAATTTTTTTTTCCATTACGATCCCAAATTCATCTGCTTCTACAAGTATCGTATAACCTGGAAGTACAAACAAACGAGCCAAGAGGTGTCACACGTTTTTATGTATATGAAATTAGAGGTCTGAACTAGTCGTCCTGGGTTATTTAAGAAGTAATGAATCTTTTAGGGGCTGGTGTGAGGCGGGGGTTTTGATATCCTTCCAAACGGAAATATGCGTTTGCTTCTTGGGGGTTTGTACTGGCATGTCGTTTTGCTGTCAGGTCCTCTTCCATTAGTTTCCCTTTAGATCTCCTGCTTCAAATGAAAAGGCGGCAGGGCGTCCGTTTGCAGTAAATCACACTTTAATGTATTATTTTTTCCTTTGTTTTGATGCGTGCACCAGGTGGCCGATTCGCAGTTTTCGGGAGCTCCTTCTCCCTCTGAGAAGAGTCCAAATTCAGCGAGAGGTGTATTATATAAATAAAGTGAAGGTGGATTACAACAAAAGCCCTCGTCCGTGTAGGTGTTTCAAGAGGGCTCTTCATCCTCAATTTCAGACATTTCTTGGCCGGTTGAAGTCTAATTTTGTTCCTAGGGTTTTGTTTGTTTTTACTTCCCTGACAGTTTGTTTGCTCTCATGCAGTTTTGATGCGGTTCATGTGAGAGGACAATGACTTGGCTGGAAATCTGACAAAATCCTCCACTCGTGACGTTTATTTTATTATTTATTTATTTCCCCAAATAGTAAGCGCACCTCAGATGCTAAAGAGCTTTTGTCACGGGCCAGCTGTCCAATTAAGTGTCACTTTGATGCAGATCCCTTCTGGGGTCTCCGCAGCCCCCATCATAACTATTGCATTGAGTGCTTCTATTGAGATGGTTTGTATGTGCACTTGTATTGTCGTGCCTTTGTGAAGCCAAGTCATGTACGTGGACCATATTGCTGGAGGTGCCCATTTCATCATTCTCACCCCCTAGGGGTGAGTCGCAGGGTTTATCACCCCGCCAGAAACTATACCGAAAAGTCAAAACAAGCCTTATCGTTTCCTGGAAACCATAAAGTATCGTCCTGGTCTCAAAGGTTTTGCTTTTTTACCCTCTAAGGTCACAGGATTTGTGTTATGATGACTGGGTTACAGACAAGGAGAGTATCAGTCATTGTTTTATGGAGCCCGGCATGAACATGCATCCCATAATGAGTTATGGAACTAATGGCGAACATGGGTCTAATTGTTTTGTCATTTCAACTAATTTCTATATGGAAGTACCTTCCGTAAACCCAGCTCTTAAGGAAACTGGCATCTTAAAATGATGACACTGCATCCTAATCGCTCAAGTTTCCCAGTCTGTTCATGGACTGGAATATGGCGTTAACGCCGATGGGTCGAGTGAGTCAAGTTTCGTAATTATCTGAGTGCAATTGTAATGCACGGAGGGCCATATTAACGCGAGGACAGTTCATGTCTCTGCCGTTATCTATCCTCGCATTGCATTACAGAGAGGCTATAAAAGCGATGGGGTCATTATCAGGCTCCGTGATAGTGCAAGGTTCAGGTACACACCATAATGAAGAGAATGAGCCGCAGACCACACTAAGGCTCAGGAATGAGGACGGGCACCAAAAGGCTCATTCAGCAGTGGCCAGTGACGGCAGCACTGGATCAACAACAGAGCGGGGTCATTTTTGGCCTATTAAGGGAGCTTCGGAGCTCCTCAGCCAACCTGGATGTTAGTATTGAGTTTCTACATGAGACAGGTGCTTGAAAATCCAGCTGTAGATTCTCAAAGTTCTGAGACGCAGTAAAGTGGCATTAGTCACAGGCCAGTACAGGATGCAGCCATGGGTGCCAGTCAGGACATCGCAGTAACTTTGAACTTCTGTGTATGTCAGTATGCTCTGATATTCATACATATATCTCCTCTCTGCAGGCCTACTAGCAGTATGAGAATAACTGACAAAGCGTGTGAGACTTATTGTAGTAAGTTCTAAACACTCCTATCTCCTGGTCCTCACTTAATCTGCAACGTGGGGGTGTAGACCGCTTCAGCAAACAACAGGTCGTAAAACGGCCGTAAGCGTTCAGAGATCGGGGCCCACATACCGCAGTCGCGGTGGCGCCCGTGAACGTGCAATTCGTCCTTGCTCACAGGCCGCAGTCTCTCGAGGAGTCTGCCTACCAGTCCTCGGTGTGCGATACATCCTCTATCCTAACTCCAGCATCGAATGTTTGCTTTTGAGGGTGTGTCATAATGGTGAAGCCTGTATTCCCAGTTTAATTCACGATGTGCCGTTTGTTTTTCTCGAATCACTTCGGTGTTGGATTGATCCCTCTGGTTGGCGCGCCCAGGTCAACGTTGCGAACGGAGTCCGGGATGATTCGTTCGTTGAGGTTTTTATGAAACCTAAAAGCTGACGTGTGATGGGTAGGGTGTGCATCAACTAGATACTGTGAGTAAACAAACAAAAAAAAGACAATCTCGAGAATTACCCAAACTGGTCAAATCTCCTGATGATCTGTCCAGTGCTTATCATACAATGGTAAGAGTGGTAATGTAGGAAGTAGGACTCGAAGGTACCTAGCTGCACTTTCACCAAACCCACAACCTTCGGTACCACATCGGTACCACAAATGCTCTGCTTGTCCAGCTACAGGAGCTACCGGCTTTATATGTTTATTTTCTTGTTTGAGCCGTGTTTAGATATACAGCCATCAAGCAGTTATCCTGGGTACACGTTGTTCTTGTAAGAACACTGGCATGGAAATAGGGGAGTTTACCAGAGGGCTGAAACCAGCCAAAAACCCACCTCCACATCCAGCTGTTATTTTTATCCACCCTCTTCACCTCCCTGATTATCTTACACCGACCCCATCTTGGCATTGACTTTGGCAGTTCTTCGGAGAGCTCCAAAATGGCAAACGAATGTTCTGGATCCCTCATGTTTATTACTGTCCTGTGTGTCTGTTTTTCTTTACTATCAGACCCGGTTAGAAATGGAGAAGTATCTGCCCCAGACGGGCCCTCAGGCAACGCCAGTCATGATGGACAAAAAGTACCGCCGGGAGAGCGCCTCGGTGGTGGACGAGTATTTTTCAGAGGAGAAGCTCACGCCGTACAGCGTCAACATCAACCTGATCCTGCCCAACACGACCCATTTACGCACGGGCCTCTACCGCTCCAAGCCCGTCCTCCAGCAGATCAAAACAGAGCCCGGAGTGGATGTCCCCTGCTCCATCCAGACCCTCCCCGACTTCACGTCCGTCTTCAGCGTGCCACAGACTGTCAACAGCCTTTTTGTCAAGCCCGACATGACAACCGATGAGATGCACATCGGCCCGCAGCAACCCCCAGTCTACCAGCTACCGGTCAGCAGCAATGACCTCACCATGCCTCTGTCCAGCAGCCAGTCGGGAAGCAGCAACAGCAGAAGCATGCACAACCTTAACAGCATCACGCTGACGGCGGGCACAGGCGGTTTTGTCATGCCTGAGCATTTCTATCCATCTCCACAGCCTCATAGTCTACCTCCCTCTCCACCTAACTCTCAGCCCGGAAGCCCTGAGAACCAGGCCGAGCTCATCAACACCATCCACCCCCCACCTCCCTACGAAGCCCGGCAAGGGATCAAGATGCCTTCGATGCACCCACAGTCGCTGCTGATGACTCACGGACAGGGTGTCCTAACCGGGCCAAGGTACAACCGAAGGAACAACCCAGAACTGGAGAAGAGGAGGATCCACCACTGTGATTTCCCCGGTAGGTTATTGGCCGCTTACGGAACGGGGGGGCATGGCAAAGAGTGGTCTCTGTAGCGGGTGGATTGTAAAGTTTCTCTCATTTTGCTTGCATATAGGTTGCACCAAGGTGTATACAAAGAGCTCTCACCTCAAAGCCCACCAGAGGACACACACAGGTAAGAGCGGCTCTCTTGCATAATCAGAGCAGAGCCTGGGATGGGAAGGTGGGCAGTAGGTTAATGCGGAGCATGCAGTTTTGCTGGTGACGGAAGCGTCCAAAGCAGTGTTTCCCACTCTGGTCCTCGGGGACCCCCAGATGGTCCACATTTTTGCTCCCTCTCAGCTCAGAGGGAGCAGAAACATAGTCTGTCTAGGGGTCCCAGAGGACCGGGCTGAGAAACATCGATCCTGAGGAATCGGGCGGGGGGAGGCAGCACAGGTGGGAGTGAAAGCAAGGGGGGAGGGATCAGCCTGCCTCTTGTTAGCTTCTTTGCATGCCCCCACAAGCCCGTCTCACCTTACGAAGAGAGCAGGAGAGCAAAGCTTCAGATGAAAAACCTGTTCTTCCGGCTGGACCCGGGGGGGGGGCACGTAGCAGTTTTGTGTGCCTGTGTGCAAAACCGGGACCCGACTGACCTAAATGGGCCCGAGTGGCTGAGTTCCCAGGCTAAAACGTCTACTTCCGTGCAGATTCCCGATAAGCCCGGCTGTACATTAAGAGGTCTTAGCGAAGGATTTATCTGGGACGAGATTATATTCGCTGCTTGTTTTGCTTTATTGAGTTACATGTCCTAATTAAATGGATCACGGCTCGACTTCACTACTGGCCCCCCGCGCTTTTTTTCCCCCCTCCCCAGAATCATTTTTGTCAGTCTAGTTTCATTCAGGCAAACTTCCTCTTCTGTCTGACTGTGTACTTTTGCGCATGGCTGAGCTAATGTCTTCAACTCAAGCTTTGATGTATTGTCACTATAAAGACAGATCCCAGGGGGCCCAGGGATTTGTAACGTATGTACAGGTGAGAGGGTTAAGTCTTCGGGTGTGGAGTCTGGTCCTCTTGGTGGTCTAGGGCAGTATTTCCCGATCTGGTCCTTGGAGAACCACAGACAGCCCACGTTGTCTGGCAGGAAGCACGGAGGGCGCAAAAACATGGACTGTCTGTGGGTCCCCAAGGACCGGATTGGGAAACACTGGTTGGTTAGGGTTAGTCATTGTCGAGGGTGTCGTTCTTCAGAAGGATCCAAGGCGGGGTAGCCTGTCAGCAGGGCAACGGGTCAGTCCCATTCCTTCTGGAGAAGGACATGGCGAAAGGGAAGGGTCATTGGGAATAGATCAGAGGGAAATAGTGTTATGAAAGAGAAGGATTATGGTTATGAAGAGGAAGAGGACATTTGGGGAAGAGCAGAGATGACTCAGGTGGAAGAGCAAGCTTAATTCCAGGTCAGTTTTTTTTTTGTTTTAGAAAAAAAAAAAGGTTTAAAAACCAGCTTAGGAGATGGCCGGAAAACATCCAGACAGGATGCTCATTTGCCTGACAAAGCTGAAGGATTGATTGCGTCTCTGAATTGTCCTCGCTACGCCCACGGACTCCACGTGCGCAGGGCAGATAGAGAGTGTAACAGGGTGCACAGACGGCGCAGAGCGCCTCAGAGAGGATGGTATGTGCCACGCGGCATGTCCTCGGAGGAATGCGAAATCATTGAATGCCACAGAGGCCTGCGCTGGCATTGTATACTGTGACAACATGTGACCACAGAACGCCAAAAAAAAACCACACAAGCAAAGAAACCTTCTCTCATCCTTGTGAGGAGAGCTGCAGAGAAGCGGTGACTTTAGCACCAGTCATTGACCACCTGACGCTAGTTCTTGATCTTCCCCCACGGAAAAAGTCTTTTTATGGGTGAAATCTTTGCCCCCTCCCCGGTCCCTCTAGCTATGAAGCTGATTGTGTAAAGTTTGGCACTATCTGCCTGATTGTCCCTTTGCCCTCCCTTCACAAACAGAATGAGTGGATAAAGTCCTGCGAGGGACAGATGATGTCCTGTAGGGGTTTTATGGGCTCCGGGGTGGGGGGGGGGCAAGCTGTTTGCACACGCTCACTACGACAGCCATAAAAGGAAGCGGGGGGGGGGGGCAGTGTGAGTCTGTCAGGAGGAAGCCCACACACACGCAATGACGACGCGGTGTGTTTACTGAAAACAGTCGGGCCACTGTGTCATCCTGAAAACCCGGCCAGTACAGGATGCTGCTATTTTTTTAATGGTCCCTTTAAAACAAATTTTAACGAGACGGTAAACTTCTCTGCCGATTTATAGCGTTTTTAGCGGCTTAATTAGCAGCGGTTTCACAACGATACCACCGGGGGCCTCCCGTGTTGACAGTGTCGCCCCCTTTAAGGGCCCGGCCCTGGCATTCGATCCTGTGTCAACTCGTTAGAGCGAATGAAAAGCTAGTTTGGGAGCAGAGCTATCGGGCGTCGATGTTTGCCAAGGCTGTGATAAGAGCTGGCAGCCGGGGGGGGGGGGGGGGGGCGCGGTTTTTCAC
>JAODLC010000066.1:2076304-2102841 GCA_026781145.1 Hippopotamyrus pictus | reverse complement strand
GTGTATACTGTATAAATGTCGCACTGGTAAATTAATAAAATGTAAAAATCGTGGTGCTGGATTTAATAAGATACATGTGTGGGAGTTGCTTTAAATACTTGATAAGTTAGTGTTCCTGAAGAGATAACGTGCAACAATTACTAATACACACAGTACTTTAATTCAAACTTTGTGCTCGAGTCTATTTTCTGGGTATACATGAACAAAATGCACTTAATATGCCGTGTATAGCGTTGCATGGCAATGTCGACACGACACGACTTTCATAGCAAGGCTGGTCGCTGGTTGTATGCTTTATGTGGCTCTGGATTTAAAATGATATGTTGCACAATAGCCTTTCCATTTGTTGGTTCGAATCCCAGCCCAGCTCTTTGCCTGTGGAGTGTCCACGTTCTCTCTTCCAGTCCAGAAACGTGCAGTTTGGTGAAATGGTGTCACTGAATCGCCCACAGTATGTAATGGTCTGTGAGTTTTTCCCCAGAACCCTTACCTTCTGTCATGTGCTATGTGGGCTTCAACCCTACCCCCGGAGTTTGTTACATATAGGGCCTAGCACTACGTCACATAAAATCACACATGTAAAAACCAAACTTCAAAACTTCTTTATTTCACTCTGATTGTACGCTGACCCGAGCGATTATAAATGACCACTATTTACCAGCAGCCACAGCCTGTTTCAAAGCGGGCAGCACTGAGTTCTCGTTTTCATGGCTCGTGATCACGACGTCTTGGCAGGCACGTGTACGCTGCGTCCCATGAAACCATGTAATGTACATATCACATCAGCAGCTGCTATGTGGTTTGACTGGCGAGCCTACTAAGGGTGTGAGGGGTTTGTTATTAAACTCACTACGATTAAAATGCTTCTAAATAATATAGCCCTACAATAACATCACCACAAGGTCGTATTAAACCGTTGGGCTGTATTACACCCGCGACACACCCATTTAGGATAGTCCTTCACTATACCCTAATATGAACAGAGTAACAGCAGTGCGTCCAACTGATGTTCCCATCTGATACCATCGCGAACAGAAGAGTATCAGTGTTGTAGTTAATGTAAAGGGGGTGTTTGATGGCCACCGAGTCATTCAAAGCAAACGCAGCTTATAACCACTAAGAAGCTCGGAAAAAGGTTATTCACGAAGATCGTATGAGTTAGAAAAATGACAATGGTAATTCCTAATCGATTTGGATTTAGTCTGCAGTAACTAGATACAGATCGGAAACACGGGAATGTTAAAATACTTCTCTAATCGCTCGATCATTAAAGCCTGACACGGCGCTTCTTATTCTGAGCCATCAGTTACATTTTGTGATTAATTCTAAACTGTTCCTAATTAGAACTGCCCTAAAATTGCTACACGAATGGCGTCCATTTATGCAAATAACGACAAGCGGGCGGTTTACCGCTAGAGGGCAGCACTTTAACATTACACCAAACAGTGAAAATATGCTATACATAACAAGAAAACTTATAATAACTGATTTGAATATCTTGCAGAAGACATGAAGTCCCGGTAACTATTTTAAAAGCATATTTTTTTTTAAATCTTAGTTTATTTGTCATTTATACTTGAATTGGACAAGCACTGGGACAAGTGTTCCTGTGCCTTGTTGTTATGTAATCGATAGTGGATAGAAACAACGCTACGGCAGCAAAGTTGTAGTACAGGATTTATGCAGTAGCCATATGACCGTGTCTGCGCTGCACTTCAGTGCGGCTCGCATTATAAGGCATAATGTCATTGTTGGCTTTCTCTCAGTCTGAGGGCTTCCATTCGATAATTAAACAGTTTAATTGATGTATTAATGGACATTCAGGATTGATTGTCGATTGTTTCTCTGAAAAATGAACAAACGAAAGACAACTATGATGGATTCAGTGGCAATTATTTCTAAAACGGCAGCAGGTATTTCACTGTAAATCAATTTATAAATGAAGGTTTCGTAAATGACAGGCAACATATAGCTAGCCTACAGTAATTTCTGCCCCAGAACATACAATAAACCAGCCACCTTGTATTAGCTATTAATCATAGTTCTGATGATTATATCTTTATATAATAATATCTTTATCAGTAAATAGAAACAGACATACATATACGCCACCCAATATTTCCGTTGTGGATGCACAGTGAAATCCGACTGAGTAACCTACTACGGGCTATGTTGTCATACATGAATTCCTAGGTGTTTTCTGCAATTAATAATGCATCAGACGAATCACATCTGGACATATTTATTTCATTTTTCCTGCATTGCCACTTGTAAGGTCGCAGTATTTTTCAGTGGCAGTGACTTTTGAGGAATGTAAAGCGAATCGGAGATGATTTGTAATGAAAATACATTACAGAACTTCATAGTCTGAAAACACCTCAGTGTGGTCAATATATAACGTTCGGCGTTTTCCTTATCCTTACAGTATGTGATTTTTCTTTTCAGTATTAAGCGCGTCAGTATAGGAGCCCAGCATTTTATTAAAGTTTGAATATATCCATCTTTATGTGTGTGAGTTTCATATATACTTTTAATTTATAAAGATTATTCCAGTAATTTGACTGATTTATATTATATTTAACCGAGCCTTTCTTTTTGTACTACATTACCCAGAATGCCACGACAAAGAACACGCTAGTGAAACCGGAAGTGCAATTATTTTGATCGTTGAACATGAGACGGTGAGTTGATCCTCCTTTGAAAGCGATTTAATGTCGGTCGTCCAAAACAGAATTTCTGTGGCCTTTATCTATGTACCGGGACATGCTGCGTGAGGTTCAATTAATGTGCTATGGAGGTTGATAAGTTGGAGCACGTTAGTTCTCTCCCGTAACGAAGGTTTCACTTTATTTCATTTCGGATCGTTTGAGGATCGTAACCAGTGATGTAGATGCTTGATGTGTTTTATATTTATAGTATCACTCGCCATTCCTGTAATGATGCCCCGGTCCTTGAAGAACAGGAGACAGAAGGACAGAGGCAACTGCACAGTCTGTTACTACAGCAGCTGGACACAGGGGCTGACATAGACCGGTAGGACTTTGTTCTTTGCCCTGCCACTTGCAGGGTACTTGGACAGACACTTGCCTGCTTTTTTGTTGCACCTGTACTGTAAATGAGGGCTCTCGCTTTCCTCTGCAGGTGCGTGGCCAAGAGGAAGTGCTTTGCTCCGGCGGCGCTGTACAAGCCCTTTGGGGAGCAGGCTGCCGGAGTAAGGAGCCTGTCCCAGTTTCAGGCCTTGCAGGATGGGGAGCAGGAGCTGTCAAGTCTGCGGGAACTGGGCCTGACTGACGCTGAGATAGAGCTATGGAGGAGCAGAGAGAAGTCAGAGGCTGGAGAAAAGGTATGAGGGTGAAGAAGAGCCAGACACAGTGTTGAGTACATGCTGTCCCATCTCAAAGCACCAGGCTGGTGTGGATGATGAATTGATGAATAGGGTTGCAAATGGCCTGAAAATTTCCGGGAACTTTCCAGAAACTTTCCATGGGAAGTTAAGCTGGGGAATTTTGGAAATATTAAACTTTGGGGAACTCTGCGTGAGCTGTCAAAGAAAGCAAACTGTATGAATAAATCAGCATAGAATATGACTTATAAGTAGTGCGTTTTCATGCAGGAGCTTATTTTGAGGTTTTTATACACACATAATTTCTCACAAGCACTTGGTTACACAATATCTCTGTTAGTGCCATCAAGATGTTTTTTTTTCCCAGGTACCTTTAAGTTCCGTGTTATGGGCTAATTAGCAGTTTTGCAAATTTTCAGTTTATTCCCAGTAATTCCCATATATGCTTGTTAATTCCCATGGAAAGTTTCCAGCTTTGAAAATTCCCCGACTTTTGCAAGCCTGAATGGCGTGCATCTTCGTCATGTGTATGCTGCAAATCGGCCAGCGTTTTGCTTTCAGCGATGACTTCATCGTCGCGAGGAAGACTCTGCCCATTTCCTCGGAAGCCTGGAGGTGTGGTGCTCCATGCGTCCTCCAAAGCTCGCGAAAGCTCCACCTGCTCTGGCCTGATTCTCATTTTCTGGCTCGTCCTGGAGCCGGTCTGTCGCGTCGACGTCTGTCGAGGAAGGTCCACAGACTGGCATATTTCTGAAGTCATATCTCCCTCCAGTCAGAGTGATGTCCCGTGACTTTTGGCAGGATGGCCAGAAACGGCGCACGGTGACCTGCTTGAAATTCTCCACTCTTCCCGTGGCCGAACGTCACGGCAAGAAATAAACCAATAAATCTTGGAAATGTAGCTTTTTCAGTGCCGCGCTGAAGCATCCAGCTCAGTTTTGATGAAGGCTAATAAGCATTAGTGTGTGTGTAAATACGTTTAATCTCTGGCTAATAAAATGGACCACTTTATAGTCTAAATACAAAGTAAATCAATCAATCCGTAAATCTTTATTTATATAACACTGTTTTAACCACAGGGTTTAATACATTAAATTGAAATAGAATCAGCTTAAAAAATATGTATATAATAATAAAATATCACCAAAATGTGGGACTTCAAACATTAACATTCCTGGTAGGGGACTTGAGACCACCTCTCTGGTCCTCATGCAAGGGGACACAAACCCAGTATCTTCTGGGGGAAGCAAGCCCCGGATGACATCACGTCAAATAATAGTTGCTGTTATAAACACATCGTATAAATGATATATATACTTAATCAGATGACACGGTTTTACTCTCTCGTCTCTCAGCAATTCAGTCTGAACTGCAGGAGAAAGAAATTTGACGGTGACACTGACGCAACAGGACACCCTTGAGTAGTATCTCTGATTGCAGCTCGTGAGTCTGACTGCGGCCTCTCTGTCTCCCGCCTCCTCTTGTGGGTGCAGGGCCGGGGCGTGAGTGCAGCCCCCAGCGCAAGGCGCCAGCGCTTACAGGCCATCCAGGACAAGATAGGAGCCCGGGTGGAGCTACTGTCCAGACCACAGCGGCTCTCCGCCAGCCGGGCCCTGTCCCGGCGGGAGATGGAGATCGAGCGCTCCCTCTTCCAGGGAAGCGAGCGCCTTAGCTTCCTCTCTGCCCTCTACCACCAGGGTGAGACAGCTCTGTACCACCCCATGATCCTCTCTGCCTCTGTCTCTCCCTCCATCATTTTCTCTCATTTTCAACTTATCTTCTTTCAGTAAGTGTCACGAATAAAACTCACTTCATTCAGAGGTGAGGGGTACCCTAGTCTGGGGTCCAACATCAGTGCCGCCTTCAGTATTGGTCCATAAGCCTTTTTATCCACTGTGTATCCATGTCTGCTACACTAGATAGCACAGTTATCCGAGCATCAGTGCCCTCCAAATGGGCATTGTGGTAGGACACGGTAGAGGGAGGTGCCAGATCCTTATGTGTGTATTTTTGTTCCTCTTGCCCACAGAGGAGGACTCTCAGTCAGGTCAGGACGGTACGTCGTCTTCAGATCCTCTGGATTCCCTTTACAGGGACGTTCTGGGGCAGAAAGAACCTGGGGCAACTGGCGTATTCAAGGACGTGCCAGCCAGTGACCCAGAGGGCTGCTTAAATTCACAAACTTTACCACTTAACCAGCCTGACCAGTTACGTGAAGCTGACCGGTCACACGCCCAGAGCGATGTTGACACAACCCAGCTGGATGGCCGGCGTAATGACTCTGATCAATCAGAAAACGCTCAAGAAGCATCAGGCCACTCCCAGCTTCAGCGGGGAGGAGTCAGAGACCGGCCGGCCAGGCAGAAGCGGTTGAGCTTGAGTCAGCCAATCGGGAGCCTGTGCACACCAGTGGGACGGGGATCAGGGGGTACGATGAAGCTCACTGGTCCCGTCGAAGAGGTCTCTGAAGAGGAGATCCGGGAGAATCGTGCGACAGAGGATGAGATACGATCCATTCCCAGATTTCAAAGCTACCAGCAGGGGGCGCCATCTAAGGTGGGCACGATGAGCTGAAATGCCATACTGTGGCACGTGTGCAGGAGCCAGGGCAGCATGAAACTGCATTACATACGTGCATTTCAGTCTCTTTTTGTCCCTCCATTTAAGGTGCTGTGCGTCAAGAACCTGAGTTCGCGGGCTTCCCTGGCGCAGCTCGTCTCGCTGTTCTCACGGTTCCAGCGGCCCGGAGCTTCGCCGCTGCTGTACCGCCTGCTGACAGGGAGGATGAAGGGGCAGGCCTTCATCACGCTCCCAGGTAGCACACGCATCACTCACTGGGGGGGCGCCAGACATGCACACATCCACTTTGGTACATGGAGACAGACCCAGCTGTCCTGCGGTGCCCTCTCGTAGATGCGGAAGTTGCCAGAAAGGCTCTGGAGCTGCTGAACGGCTACCGACTGCTGGACAGACCCCTGGTCATCGAGTTTGGGCGAGAGAGAAAGACAGAGTGATCCACCCCCCACTACAGAGAGACAGAGGCTCTGGGGGGGGACAGGGGAGTGGAACTGTTTCCCATTTGGCAGAAATTATCGTTAACTTTACCTAGAAATTCACTCGTCGCTGTTCTATTTGTATAATTTAGTATAAAATAAATTATCTTATTTGACTTATGCGCGAGTGGCTCTGTCTCATCAGTAAGCATGAGACTGGCAGTAGGAATTTTCCGTTTCGTGAAGAGTAACCCCTTCACATTCGTGGTTTGGTTGCGAGTTGGCCATGAAGGATTCAATGGGAATATTTTTGCAGAAACTTACAGGAAAAAGGATTTGGATTATATAAAATCATATCCTATATAAACATAAGTGATGCGTATCATTTGTTAGTATAGGTGTATACTTTATCTTTTAGTATTAAAGTTCTGGCTTGGGTACGCTGCAGATCTTTGTCCCGGGTTCCATGGAATCTTACATTTCTCGCAGAAACTTTCAAACGTTTCAGTGGCGTTAGATTTTGTGTCGTTGTTCTGGCTAGCAGACCTGCTAGGGGCTGAGGTTAGTGGTGCCCAAATATTATTTACACATTTTCATATTCAGAGGGATTTTCCACCCGTAACTCTCGCAGATGTGAAGGGGTTACCGTATATCAGGAGTCTCCAACTCCGGTCCTGGAGGAGCTGCTATCCAGTAGGTTTTCTGTCCCACTTGGCTTCTGATGAGCCACACCTGCTCCTGGTATTTACCTGAGAACTAGTGTGGCTCATCAGAAGCCAGAGAAGATAGAAAACCTACCTGATATATGTGAGAGAGAGAGAGAGAGAGAGACAGACGCTCCTCCTCTACTTACGAACTTTCAACTTACGAACTTTCAGACATACGAATGAAGAGGACTATAAGTCCAGATTGTGTTCATTGGGCTCCCGTTTCCTGTACGCAGCATCATTTTTTTTTGTTCTGTGCACCAATTTCAGGTAGTGCGACTTCTGGCCGCTACTCCCACCGCGCAACAGCGTAGCGTGCGTACATCCAGCATCCTAGTTCTTTGTACTTGCGTACACCCTTAAAATGATGTTGAAAAAGGACTTAAGAACATTTCAAGTTGTGTACGGCCGTTCGGAACGTATCTCGATCGTAAGTAGAGGAGCGTCTGTACGTTATTCATCCCCATGGGGAAATTCTTTTCGCCTGTCCTGTCTTGCTCTCTATGAGACCTACCAAGCAAATTGTGGGGTCACAGCAGAGGGTCAACCAGCATCCACCACCCCTGGAGAAGTTGGCGGTTGAGGCCCTCGCCGAAGAGCTCAATGGTGGCATCGCTTCACCGACCGTGTGATTTGAACCAGCGACCTTCTGGTCACGAGTCCTCATCTGCTAAGCAACACACCACCCAGTTAGCTGCCTTAGTTGTCCTGTGATTTTGTTTTCGTGTCTGGTAGCTTCTGAATGCTGATTTGTTTAAGTGCTATTCTGTATAAACACCTATCCAGTGACCGAGACCTTTAGGGATCTGAACCTGCAATATATCTGATTTATCTGAACTTTAGAGCCAAAATCCCGCAGTCCGGTTCATAAGTGTTCAGGGGGGAAATGCTGGATGATCTGAAATCTCTCTGTCTTTGCATGATACACAGCTTCTTTCCCCAGTTCTGTGGCCTGAAACATTCTGACTGAGAAACACAAACCTGACATCTGAGTCAACTCAAATCCCAGCCCCACCTGCATCCGCTGAGTTGTTAGAGTACCCTGGTGGAACACGTTTTGGAACCTTTTGCGTTTGTTCTTTACTGATCATCAGTCTTTGAAACAACGACGACATACTTACTCTTTGTAGATACATGATGGGATCTAGCTCCAGTTCCACTTTTTGGAAAGCCAGAATTTGGGCTAAATGTCAGGGAGTGATTTCCAAGAACTAAACCCCCAAAATTCTTCATTGTGGTGGAACCACAGCTGTGGCACAATAGGCACGTCAGCCAGGCTGAATTTGAATTACTTATGTGAGATCGTCAATACTGAGTCATTCACATAAAAATAATATCTTTGCAATGGCTGTTATTCGGAGAATGCTGTCCCGAGGACTTGAAATTCAAGACTGTGGCACTGAAATTGTCCACAAGGGGGCAGAAAGCCCGATATAGCAATAATTCGTTTTTCTATAATCAATTTAATGAGTGGGAATTTTCTGGAGTCTTTATTGCACCATCTGCTTTACATAAGGTAAATATAAGAGCAATTAGGTCTTAGCAGATGCTTATTACACGTGAAATGCAAAGAGTGAATATAATGACTATTTCCAGCCATGTCGTAGGTAATGTGTTTACTGAGTAGCTGGCTAGGAGCCAGGAATGTAGGGAAAGTGACAAAATGGTAAATGCAGAGAATTGTGTTTGCACCTGTTAGGGAAAGGCAAGAGGACAAGCCTGCTCATCTTGAAATCAAGACGTCAAATCGTGATGCTCAATTTCTGTTAAGGAAAACAAGACCCCTCAGAAAATAGGTGCAAGGTCAGAAACACGGCCATTCTGTCCCTCCATCCTGCTGAGATTAATTTATAGATGAGTTCTGCCTTGAAAGCCATCCAGGGTTTAATGAGTGTAGCATATATGTGGAATCGTCAACCTTTTCAGGCAGTGAGCTTTGATAGTACATTGTATGACTTCTACTGGCGCAGGTCAGAAGGCTTTTTGTACCAAAAACCTGGTTATACACTCAGACAGAGAATTCCTAAGTCAACATGCTTCTTGACTGCGGTCCCCAGAATGCCCTCTCTCCTTTGTAGCAACCTGAAAGTCCCAAATGAGGGCTCGAAAGACTTAAGTGGTCATGCGAATGAGACGTTTAACCTCTTTCATGGTCGCCGCTGTAATGTAAACTGGTATCATTCTCCCGAATTGTTATGCAATTAAATATAAAATTGGGTGGATTGCATGGCTGTAGGCTAAACATTGTATCCTGCCAAGAAACTTATATTTCCCAGCTAAGAACAAGCCGAGTTTCGTCGTGCTGCAGCCCGACCATGGCGACAAGCCCCAGAGAACAAGAACACACTTGAGGTCTCCTCCTCCTATCACTGTGCAGTGACACCCAGGCACGGGGAGGAACTGGTGGCGTTTTTCCATCGCCACCAGGGATCGAGCCGTACCGAGAACCGACGGTTTTCCATTGCAAAGCGTGCGGGCCGTAGCCGACCTGTACCCGTGCTGAAAGTGTGACCAAACTGAATGTGTCACCCCCATCTGATTGGTCGAAATGCACAGAGATACTGGTGTTCTCCGTCAATAAGTATGCATTACTTGAAGAAAAAAATGGCACAGTCTGTATGTTACTGATTAATAGTAGTTTCACATATAGCAGTGTGTTAAGGCATTCCCAATGACTCGGAAGTTGGAAATGTCCAACCTCCTGCTTAAGTCAGTGCTATAGAACAGCTCAAGGGAACAGATTCATAATGTACATGCACGCACGCGAATGCTAATTCCGCTAGCACTTGATGCTAACATGAAACGGAGACTCTCACAGACGTGCTATCGGAAATTAGCACACAGTAAAATAATAATTATTATAATTGTCCATAGTTAATCATGATGTGCACCGTGTGAACAGTAAATAAGCATCTCTTCAATCTTGCGTCACGGTCGCTCCCCAAACCAGGCAACGCCTTTACCCAGCCGGCTCTCCTGCAGGGAAGCTTCTGGAACCGTGCTGTAACTAGTGTCTCTTTCCAGTATGGCTCAGGTCCGGCATGATAGTGGAAGAGGGCCATAATTTTCAACTCGGGAGTTTAATGCCAAGACCAGCCCATTTTCTCTTTATTGTGGATAAATTTTCATAGTTTGATTGACTCCACAGTTTTATTATCCCAATAAATTTATTACAGACATTTTAAGAAACAAATTAATAATAATTAGCTATTAGTTTTGGTCAATTAACGTGTGTGTGTGTGTGAGAGAGAGAGAATGGTTAACATTGTTTTAACGTTGTTTTAGAATTTTAAAGTTGTAAAATTATTTTGTTTCCGACCAGCTCAATTTTAAAATTGTCAAATATTTCTGTTTCTGATGGGCACAGCAGCTAAATAGACTGGGAAATCTCCCAAGTGTCCTGTTTGGCTACTTCGAGTCTGGTGACACCTACTGGCAGTCAGTCGCCAGCACGACTGCGGGGGTGGGGGCATTCCAGAAAGGGGAGCTCTCTCTGTTTTCCTTTTTATGGCCCTTGATGAAACCCACAGCACATTGATGGTGATGAAGATGGAGGCTGAGTATGCACACAGGTTAGCTGACAGTCGTGTGTGACCCATACTCATAAGGATATGAGGTCATTTTTTATGGTAATTTTACAGGTGGAAGGTTGTGTCACCAGGTTACCTGACCAAGTCAACTTAACCTGCCAAATCTAAGACCCAACTCCATGGAATTCGTCTTGGTGCCTTGTCTCACTTCCCATATGATATCCTATATGTATACAACTTGGTTGATGAAAGGCAGCGTCATCTGTCTGAAACCAAGTGTTGCATGACAGCAATGATTCAGCCGGTTTAATGTAAATGTTTAATGTGAGATAGTCAGATAGAGAGTCTAGTGACTCCAGTCAATTCAGTTGGCGTGGCCTTGTGCTGAGCAGTGCCCGACTTCATCCTGAAAGTTCTAGATGCATGTCTTAGGCGACATTTGCCCTGTAACCTCGAACCCATATTGCTGGAGAAAGGAGTCTCATGCTGTGCAAACTGATACATTTGCAAGTGTCTTTGGGTAAGAATAATATTGGTGAAGCAGATATCATATGTGATTGTTTTTGTTGGTAGCGACTGTATTGAAGTTTGGCTACCAGCCAGGCTGGTCACACCTCCACCCCCCCACAGGATTTGACAACCCCTATTGAAATGTCAAGGCCATTTGCGTACCTGAAAGGGCGTGACTTTCAAAATGTTGTTTACGACAATGTATGAAAGCTGCGAGGAGGCCCTCCGGTGGCCCTACCTCATCCGTCATGGGGCCGGCACGTTTAGGCATGTTGCAAACATGTTTCGGATCAGTCCTACACACGTGTGTAGAGAAAAAGCAGCTTGACACTGGAAGGATGGATTCTAATCCAGACTCCCTCCACCTGGAACCAATGTGGGTGCTTTGCAAGCACAGAATGATCCATTAGAAATGAGGTGAAAAGTGAAATCCAGGTTTGATCTGAGTAAGGTCAAACAGCAGCTAGGCACATGGAGTCATCACCCAAAACTCGGGAGCAAGGTTCATACCTTGAATGGTTCCAAAACATCAAGCTAGGAAGCACAATTCAACTCGGGGATATCTTTAGGAAAAATGTTTATATGTGAATATGGTTGGTTCCCACCAATTGATGGTTTATTTCTCACCCAAAGGAACCAAGTTGTGCTATGTTAGTCAGAGGACCTGTCATGTACACATATGGCTATGGTCAACATGCTTTTATTCCCCAAAAGATCAGCCTCTTAAATATATCCCACCAGGAGTTGGTAGGCCTAAGAGGGGCAATAATTCATACAGTGGGGTCAACCTTATCATTAGCCAATGATATGTTTCGAATTGGTGAGTGGCAGGGGAGGGGAATTCCGTTGGCCAATCAGCTTTCAGCTGGGACCCATGCGCCTGTGGTCCCACCCCTCTATAACGCCCTTGCATCCCACAATGCAGCCTGAATTGGTGTCCGTTCCCTTGTGTTCAGCCTGAGGTCCCAATGACTCGGCAAACCAGCAAAGAAGTTTGTGTCAGTTTGTGCAGCAGCCATCAATTTGGAAGCCCCACTCGCACTGTCCTTGCTTGCGGACGTTGGTGGTAGTACCAGGAGGCTGATAAGACGTCTGTGTGACAGGGAGGGAGAAGGTTCATCAGTCCAGTCAGTCCATGGTGTCCTAATCCCACCAGTCGATGCTGAGGACATGTGGTTAGAAGAACCGGGGTGGGAGATGGCGGCTAGAATCTGCAGGAAAGGGTGATGGTGGAGGAAGGTATCTGTCATGAAAATCAAGAAGCACCTTCCCAGGAAGGGAGTGAGGAGGGGTGAGCAGGTGAAAGAGGGAGGAGTGGCAGGACCAGGCAAGACGGCGGCACGGGGAACAAAGCGGGGAGCCATCTCGGCCCACGTCGCCACTGGCCAATGGGCTGTGAGGCGTTCCTTTGTTGTGTTTTAACCTGACGTTGCTGGCAAGCGGTGCCGCAGATCTGAGGGCAGGAACTTGTTTTTGGGGATCCAGTTCTAGAGAATAGAGATTGTTTATTTACGTTGCTCCATAAAGGAAATTGACTGTAAAATCAGCAACGGGACAGGTTTAAACAGGCGGAGCCAACATGCAGACAACTTGAGGTTTTAAAAAGATTTTAGGTACATCCTGTAGGTTCAAAAGGGACAGGCTTATATATATTTATGTCTTGCAAATTCCAAAGTGACTTGCAAGTTAGTGCACACACACAAAAAAAATGCATTCAGAAATAAAATAAACTGAATATGGACACACAACGTAGAAGTGAAAATACTTGATCAGCGTAGCTTCCTGTGTGAAATATAATAATATGAGTCTGTTGCTCAGTTCTTCTGCACTAATGGCAACCTACTTATGGGTCAAACGTTCACAGTGTGTTTGATTTGGAGAATTTAAATGCTCTCCTGGTTTCTGGGTGGGTCATGTCCAGGTACGATCCTTAAGTGAACTGGTGGCACTGGGGCAACTTGTAGTTTGGGTAATCATTAGTGAATCTGTATTGGTATCTGTATCAGGAATTGGCTGGATCACCCAGAAAGATCTTCCAATATCAGTATCATGGTATCTGATTCAATGTCCCTTTTACTTACACATACTGCTGAAGTCAGTGTATTAGCTCCTCAGAAAGTTTTTCAGTATAATATGGGAAACACCCATGTGTCAAAATGGTTAAATTACACGTGGCTTTGATTAAATGAGTTTGTTTTGGCCTGTGTTCTGCAGTGAGGAGATGTGAGCACAGGACTGACGAAGTCGGCTCTGATCTCTCACTGGATCGCTGGCAAGCGGCTGTCGGCTGCGTCGGTGTCACTCCCTGGGTGTTGGCCCTTGGTTACGCTTTGTTTGCTGGAAAGTGTAATTTGTTTATTTTGTCGTCTTTCAAGTGACAAAAACATCGAGAGGAATTTGAACCCCGATTGATAGAATTGCGTACGTTCTGCTCATCCATACCAGATTTACAGCTTTCCCCGCCAACCAGATGGTAAACGTATTTATTTTGTCTACGTCTTCATGTTCATGCCTTAATATGTCATGTTTATATGTTTCAATATCTCTTTTTGATTTATTACTTTTTCCTTCGCACTATGACCAATGAGAATGATGTTTAACATCCGTGTATGACCCATGCATTATATATCTGAAGTTCATAATAAAAATGCTTTGGACAGGGAGCCTGAGGCAGCTGGAGCAAGAATAGGGAAAGGGTGACCTCTAGTGGGGAGGAGGACTTACTAATGTGTGTGCGTGCATAAAGGAATATGTAGGCAACACATTGTTAAATGAACTAGATTAAATTGCTTAATTGCTTTTGTTCATGTATTAATGAGATTTTCAGATATTTATTGATTCATTTGAGCTCTCGCTCAAATGAATCCGCATTTTCAGATTTAGCTATCTGACTGGTCAGTCTTTCCCCAAACAAATGGCATTAATGATCTTTTCAAATATGCTATGGCGAACTGGGGGGCATTTTGTATCCCAATCTATGTACCGAACAGGTGGAATGCACTTCAGTTTAGTTAAGCTTTCGGTTGCTTCTGGAGGAGTTCAAGGATTTATCCAAATCCCAACTACCATCATAGTCACCATTCACCTACATAATGTTTCTCAAGTCAAGGCTAGACTGGATGCTTTCAGTGGTTAGATAAACTATTGATCACAGTTTCGCTTCACTCTCTGTGGCCCTGAACAGCCATAGTTTGTTTTCCTTTCTGTTTTTTATCACCTCACGCTCCCGTTTTCACCGTGAGATATCTCGCCCACAAGGTTTGGCTCACCACCAAGCAGGAAGTCAGCCTGCACGTTGTCCTGGCATGCAGGTTCTGATTCGTCCTCGTTCATAAAGGAGTACGTGATAGGTCCTTGTTGTTCGAGACTCCTCCCACAGCCATGTGACCGGTCGACTTCCAGTAACCACTCGGGGTTCCTGTGATACTCTATACCCATAAAAGAGGCTTCCAGTAACACGCACGTTTCACACAGAAAGTTTAACAAGCTCTAAACTTAAAAAGTATATAATTATTAATATGATCATCACTTTTACCATAATAAAAATTACCACATATACAGTAATAAAATACAATTTGAAGAAATATCTGAAACTAAAATCGTTCATGAGTCATGATGACCATTATCACCATGATGGTCTAATGGGGAAAATAAAACAAGAGAATCATTGTTTTTTTAATTTAAAAAGGAAATTTAATGATGATGTGATGGTACCAGATGAATCATTTTGGGACACGGAGACAGCCATTTTGTTATGCCAGAGTTAGAGAATCATCTGTTCTCCTGAACATCTGCAGAAGTTAGTCACAAATTGCAACGTGGAACCCTGACCCAAGCAGTTACAGAATCCTGGTGAAGCTTTTCAGAAGTTCATGGACAAGCGTAGCAAAGCACTAACGGGCAAAATGCAAGGTGCTGAAATTAAACTTATCCTGCACGGTGAGCATAGCCCTGAATAAGCAGTATTAGCTATATTTGTACTGATTGGGAGTCAATCTACTATAAAGCATTTTTACAGTCTGTGTCACATCCCTCCATCATCTGCCTTGATGTTTATTGGATCCAGTTGGGGTAGATTTGCCACAGCTGCACACGAAGGGCAAACAGTGGCAGGCACACACGTCTGTGAATGATTACAGCCCCCTGGTGTTTACACGGGAGACCTTATCTCCGTGAGAAGAGCCACAGCCGTAGCACAAGGTAGCCAGACATCGATTTTTATTTTTTTTTTTGCACCGAATTTGAATTTATTGCCTCATTTGGCAGTAAGAACACAGTCCAGCATTTCGGGAACCGTTGCGTTTCAAGTGAAAAAATCAGTCTAGCCGGTAATTTCACAGGTATTTCATTCATGTTATATTGCGGTCCAACCCCTCCCCAGAAACAAAGTCATATGAAGAAGGAGAAACTGTTTTGCAAAAAATAATGCATAGTTGTGATAAATCGGTAAAACATAAAGGAATATCTAATAATAAAAGAGACACTCTTATAGTTTGCTTTTCGCACCACTATTGGAATATTTAAGAGTATCAGCATGAGCTCAAGAGCAGTGGGAGGTAAATGCCGCAGTGATGGGACACGGTGACGACTTCAGACGTACCCGGTGACATTATAGCCAGCCACCGTGTTGTAGGGGTTCCCCTTTGGGGCGCCCCCTGCGCCGCTGGCCCGGCCGCTGGAGCTGGAGTCTCGGGAGCGGGCTTGCTGCTTTAGCAGGGACGGGGCGTGGAAGGTCATGCTGCGAGGGGTCCTCCTGGGGACCCGTGCGTGGTAGGGGTAGCCGCTCCCAGCCCTGGTCGCCCCTCCGCTCCCGGAGGCGTCACAGCAGGAGAGGCAAAGCACGACGCCAGCCAGCAGGGACACGATGGAGGCCGCCAGGCCCGCGTAGAGGCACTCGCCCAGCTCGTCCTTGTACATCGAAGACAGACTCGGCTGGTAGAAGGTCTGCACCACCTCGTTGGTGACCCAGGAGACGGGAATGAGGCACAGGAAGCCGGCCAGGAGGAAGCAGCAGCCGGCCGCCCCAGCCACCTTGGCCTTAGCGGAGGAGCCGTCCAAGCAGACGGTACACTGCATACCCAGGTTGGCGGCGGCGCAGCCAAGGATGGACAGCACGTTGGAGGTGACCATCATGGCGCGGGCCGTCTGCAGGTCGGCGGGCAGCGCCAGGATGGAGTCGTAGGGGTCGCACTGGAAGGAGCCGGTGCTCTGGAAGACGCACTCCATCCACAGGCCCTTCTTCTGCTCCACTGCCGTCACGATGCTGTTGACAGTGAAGGCCGAGGTCTTCCAGTGGGGCAGTAGCGTGACCACCAGGGTGGCCAGCATGCCCAGAACGCCCAGGACAAAGCCCAGGAGCTCCAGCCCCATCACAGGCATGGCCGACCCGCTTGTTCCTCCCGTGGTCTGCTCGGCAGGAACTCCGACTCAAACTCACACGCCGCTGATGCTGCTCCTGGGTCACCTCGTAGGTCTCTGGCACCTCCTCACGTCCTCGTTTACGGTAGACTCTTTGCTTCCATCCAGCGTCCCACGGAATTCCTCTGTCCCATGGGCTGGATCTCATCTGTGCTAAAAATTGGGACGCCCTCCCCCCTAAGATGCACAAACAGTCCCCATGGCCTGCGAGTTAAACATTTCCCAGCTCGTGGACGCCTCCCGCTGTTGACCTTTGGCCCACTCATTCCTAAACAAGACCCTAGAACAGATGGTCGTTTGTACTCTTTGCTGCCCTCTGCTGATCAGGGGAAGATTTAAACCGACCACCAGTGCTACAGAACGGGGAGGTCGGCTACGGAAGAATCGGCTATAGAAGCCATTAACTACCAAAACTGTGACATCTGCTCTAAAAGAAGGTGACATGTAGAAGAACGAGTTCAATCTCCACTCTCATGCATCCTACATCTTTCTTACTATAATAATCTTGTCTTACATTTATTTTGGCAAACATCTATGCCCAAAGCAATGTACAATTGAGAAGGTTGGGTCATGCTGTCCCTGAACAAGTGGAGGTTATGGGCCTTGTTCAGGGGCCCAACGGTGACATCACACATCACTCTACCGACCCTGAGATTTGAACTGGCGACTTTCCAATCGCTGGCATAGCATCCAAGCCAGCTGAGCCACAAAGGGAAGATTTCACCACATAAGAATAACTTGGTAAAATTATACTGTCACCTGATTCAATCTGGCTTCAATTATATTTATTCTTATATTGTGCCTTTCCCAACAGAATCACCCCAAAAGTGATTTACATGAGTGTTGTAATACATCACTACACCATTTATACAATAATACAGTAATACTAAAACAGGGAAAAGGGAGGACAAAGAAATGAAAAGAAGGAAAGCCAGATGACAATGGAGGAGAGGAACCAAAAACTCCCAAGTAGGGACAGAAAAACCTCCAAGGTCACCTGGCTGCCAAACCCCCATGGGCTCGCTAACATTAAACACTTCTTTGAAAGACTGAGCAGTTTTACCCATAATTCCAGAGAAAAACACACCACCTGGGATGCCAGAGGGAGACACACTACTGTGCAATATGGCTGCCAAGGTGACAGGGCATGTGTAGGGTGGGACTAATTTCCCATAATATCCAATCACGCTTCATCTGGGCTGCATAGGGATTGAGTCCTAATTTGGTTTCTGAGCTCGTGACCGAAGGTGAAAATGTGAGGGAGTTCATCAGAGCAGAGAAACTAGTACAGGGCATGCCTCTCCTGATCCGGCAGAAACCACAAAGGATTATGGGTCACACACTGCACCAGCCTGCCATGATGTCTTAGTCCTGAGTAGCTCTGGGGGGACTTCGTAGCGTCGCTAGAAAGATCATGCCAGATTTTCTATAGTCAGATGCTGGTGCTGCCTGCTTGTCCCCCGTGGGCAGGAGACACCACTATGGTCCAGGAGCCTGACCTCCCCCTGCTGAGTAAACTTACAGTCAGGAGGGGGCGCTGTAGAGCAAAAGGGAAAATGTGTGATGTCAGTACACACATATACTGATTATACCCCAACCATCAGGAGGGTTATGTTTCCCAACAGAAAAACACCCCCAAGATAATAATTAGCTAAATTAATAATTAGCTATAATTAATACTGACTTTATAATCTTTAAAAAAAATGATTAAGGGGAATTAAATCCTCAGAAGTAATGCAAAGCACTTAGGATAGAAGAACAGGGCTTTATGAAATTTGTCACTTTGCCTTCAGAATGTTTATTGATCACAGCTCCCTCAGCTGAGGTTAGCATTCCTATTAAAAAGGCACCAAATATGATCAGTTTGTTCATTTTGATAAAGTTTCCAATAAATTTGATAATTTATTTATTTAATAAAGTTTCCACATTCGAGTTACAGTATACCGATTGTTCACCACACTTGAATAAATTTCAGCATCGACGTCTGCTTGAGTGGAACAGCTGTAGTATCTAATCACTGCCACTGGAGGGTGCTCATTATTTTAAGAAGTGTTAAGAAGTGTGGCGCTTTGGCTTTCGCAGAGATGAAGACTGTCATTACTCCCCTCGTTTGTCTGTAATTTGTCAGTAATTATGGATTAGGCATTAAGGGACTCTAAAGATAATGGAATCTAATTGATAAAGTTTTATGCATTATATGAAACGGTATGACTAAAGTTTATATGGTTTTATGGGTTGGCTACTGCATGTGTTGTGAGTGTGGGAGTAAGGTCTGACATGTTTGTGGACAGGCTGGATGTGGGATGTGTTAGCAGACTTTTGCATATAGAGGTCAGGGGTTATTCTGGAAGGTGCTGATCTGAGAACAGCCGCCCCGCGTTTGTGATTCCCTTGAAGCTGAGACTGGGTTCCACTATAGAAATTGGGGGTGTGTGCCTGTGGAGGCGTGAGAGGGGCCGTGCTGCCCCAGTAACACCTCCCGAATCAAGCCAGAGGTGTGAGGCATAGCCAGGAGTGTCGATGGTGAGGTCACACTGCAGCATGCCGCCTTAGTCAAGAGTGACCGCTGACCCCGTGACTGGGGTCAGTCTGGTGTCAACAAGACACAGCAAACCTGCAGGGTACTGTAAGTGTTACAGCCCCAGAATCGGTCAGGGTCATCTCTTGTGTCATAAGAAGAGATCACCAGCCCGGGATCTACAGGTAACCCAGTTAATTAAACGCGGATGTAGCCTAAATACCTCATCAAGGATATTTATTGGGTCAACCGGGTGGATTGGAAGAGAGATGGAAGGCGGAAAAAGGAGGAAGACTTCTCTCCGCCGGTTCCTTATATGGGGTTTCCATAGCCGCGATTCAGGGGTTTCTCATGACTTTTTTTTGTTTGTTTGTCTTTCTTAAAGGGACCTCGTCCCCATTTTGTTTAATATTGACTTCATCACGGTCATAATAAACCTCCCCATCTGGCAGACCTTCCCTAACACGCCCGTGCATTTACCTGTGACGCCGATAAACATCAGACCCATGCTGAACGGACAGCCGAGCCCCTTCCTGCAAGCACATTAATCAGACAATCAGAAGCCGTGTTAGAAAGAACAATAACCCAGGATAAACGCAACCATGTGTGGGGCGGGACTTTCTGGCGCTGCTTGTCATTACTGTAAAGAGCCCTGCAAGTTGAGGGTGAGCATCACACATCAGGGATCTTTCCCCCAAATTCGGGAAAGCAGATTGGTGAGCATTACGGTACGAATGTGAATCTAGCGATCCCTCACGATCTCAGAGACACACCTCGCGCTCTTAGTGGGGATGGTGTGTAGCTCAGTTGGTTAGACATCTGTGGTTGTCATCGAAAGGTTGTTGGTTTGAATCCTGTGCTCATCAGAGGCCTTTAACACCAATCAGATAGTGTTAGGATGGTTCCAAGGGGTCCGTAAGTAACATGCCACTGGCAGGATAAAAATTAGAATCTTTATTCAACAAGTACAAAAATTACCAGGAATTTTGTTTGCTGTTGGTGGTGGGACGACTTGCCAATTAAACACATAATCAAGAAAGAAAGACATACAAAAACACAAAAAAGTGTGTGAATAAATATATAGACTAATGAATAAAGTGGAACAAGCAGGTGTATGGTGCAAACGATGGCTTCCTTGAGGGATTTGTGTGCGTGTGTTTGTGTATATATATATATATGTCAGTCATTCAGACTATATTTATATAGCAAAAAAACAATGCAACACAAAGTGTCTAATATTACATAATAAAAACAATATCAACCCACCCCTACTGCCACCCTCACCCAAACAATGCAAAATAACAGGACAAAAGACTAGATAATACAATAGTTAATAAAGTAAATAAAAGAATAGACACGACAATAAAGCAGGAACTGAAGAAAGGATCTCATTATGAATGGTAAGTGAATGAAAAGAAAAATATCGTTATGATGGATGAATAGATATGATAAATAAAGCAGGAGAAAAAGTACAAGCAAGTACAACGCATGCGTATGTGAGTGAGTGTGACAGAAACAAGCAGACCCAGAGCACGGACCAGATTGGGGTCGGTGGGTCGTTTGTGCGGTTAAGAGGCAGATTTTGGTAGGTGTTGAGCTGGGAACCATGGGTAAGAGTACAATCTGTAGTGTGTTTCTCTCAGGTGTGAAACTCTGTCTAACAAGGTGCCAAGAGAATGGGGAGGGGGGAGAAGCTACAGGACATGAAGTATGTGTGTGATTCTGCTGTTTAAAAACATACGGCCCTGGAATATTGCTCAGCTTAGAAGGTCAGAGGTCGGGGGCAGACATTTTGGCAGCTGTGTGCGGGTCCTGGTTAGTAGCCAAGCACAGATCCGGCAAAACGGATGCACGATTCCCGTCTCTCTTGGGCAGTCACACGCAGTCTAATAAGGTGTTAAGAGAAAGGGGTTGGGGTGGGGGGGGGGCGGTTTGAGCAGTGCAGCGCCTGGAGTTGGCCCGCGGAGGTATTTCTGGGTTTGGGGTAGGGAGGGGGTGCCGCACTGACACCTCACCACCCAGCGTGGAGGTGTGAGGCACGACCCGGAGTGTGGGAAGCTGGGTCACACTGCGGCACACGCAGCCTGGGTTCGAGAGCGGACACTGACCCAGTGAGCAGGGTCACGCTGGTGTCAACAAGACACTCAGATGTACACTATATGGACAAAAGTATTGGGACACACCTCTTAATCACTGAATTCAGCTGTGTCATTCAGTCTCTTTGCCACAGGTGTATAAAATCAAGCACCTAGCCATGCAGTCAGGTTTACAAATATTTGTGAAAGAATGGGTCATTCTAAACAGCTCACACGTGGTACTGTCATGGGATGCCACATCAGTTTGTGAAATTTCTTTCCTGCTGGATATTCCACGGTCAACTGTAAGTGGTATTATTGTAAAATGGAAGCGTTTAGTAACGACAGAAACTCCGCTGTGAAGTGGCAGATCATGGCAACAGAACATGGTCGCTGAGTGCTGAGGAGCACAGTGTGTAAAAGTCTCCAATGCGCTGTTTACACAATAACTGCAGTGTTCCAAACTTCCTCTGGCATTAACACCAGCACAAACACTGTGCACTGGGAGCTTCATGGAATGGGCTTCCATGGCCGAGCAGCTGCATGCAAGCCTCACATCACCCAGCGCAGTGCCAAGCATCGGATGCAGTGGTGTAAAGCACACTGCCACTGGACTCCGGAGCAGTGGAAACGTGTTCCGTGGAGTGACGAATCACGCTTCTCTGTCTGGCAGTCTGATGGTCGAGTCTGGGTTTGGCAGATGTCAGGAGAACGTTACCTGCCTGACTGCATTGTGCATTGTGGTATGGGTTTGTTTTTCAGGGGTTGGGCTGGACCCCTTAGTTCAAGTGAAGGGAACTCTTAATGCTTCAAAACTTTGCACAATTCTATGCTTCCAACTTTGTGGTAATAGTTTGGGGAAGGCCCTTTTCTGCTCCAGCATGACTGTGTCCCAGTGCACAAAGCAAGATCTATAAAGCCATGGTTGGGTGAGTTTGGTGTGGAAGACTTTGACTGGCCCTCACAGAGCCCTGATCTCAACCTCATCGAATACCTTGCAGATGCAGTAGAGTGGAGATTGTGAACCAGGCCTTCACATCCAACATCAGTGCCCAACCTCACAAATGCTCTTCTGGATGAACAGTCAAAAATTCTCACAGACATACTCCAAAATCTTGTGGAAACTTTCATGGCTGTTACTCTTTCATTACTATTAATTACTCTTCATGACTGTTACTCTTTCATTACTATGACTCTTTCATGCATGTTACTCTTCATTAACATTAATTACTCTTTTGTGACTGCTACTCTTTCATTACTGTGACTCTTTCATGGCTGTTACTCTTTCATGACTCTTACTCTTTCATTACTATAAAATATTTATGTGGGCAGAGAGCAGGCAAAAGCAGTGCCAGTGTGGAGTCACTGTGTGTAATGGGGAGATTTTGTAGGTTCTGGACTGGGAACTGTGGGTCAGAGCTGGAATCTATAGGGTGTTACTCTTGGGTGTGAAATTCAATCTAACAAGGCACTAAATGAAAGGTTTTGGGGGGAGGGGGCAGCACAGGGTCTGGAGTTTGTCTGTATGTGTTGGTGAGGTTGGGGGGGGGGGGGGGGTGCCACAGTGACACCTCTCCAATCAGCTCAGAGGTGTGAGGCGCGGCCAGAAGTGTGAAAGATGGAGTCACAGTGGTGCCACGCTGGTCGAGAACGGGCGGTGACCGGGGACTGGAGTCAGACTGGTGTCACCAAAACCCTGCAGAGTAGGTCAGCCTGCGTAATCGGTGCTGATCATTATAAGCAGCGGACTGATGACGGACGGTCAGGACACTATGAGGTTCAGTGGTTTAGGACGCCGTTGCCCGTGATCAAAATTCAAGAAAATAAAAGATTTTTATTTGCCACATGCATGAATGTAGTGACACACCAACAGTGAAAATGAAATTTCCGCTATCCAACCGGGGCAATGAACAAGGCAGAAGGATAACCAAATTAAATAAAAATAAATGTAAGTATTAAAATAAGCATAAAATGGGTTCCAATTCCATTGTCAGCCGACTGATTTCCACAAGGCCCTTCAGGCTGACACTGCTTTCTCAAAACATCCATTGCTTTGGATAAAAGCGTCTGCTAATTAATTGTAAGCCGTCCTACACTTGTCGCCCTTTCTGTGTAACACCGGGTGAGTGTGTCCCCTGTACCGATCGTGGAAGTGTATCCAGTGTCTGGTTCCAGATAAACCTCCCAGATCATTCTCACCGCAATCCTTTGAAAATAAAGGAGGAAGGCTTAATATATAGGAGCATAATATATAGGAGCTTAATATATAGGAGCTTAATATATAGGACAGCTGTGGTCGGTCCACATGTTTTACACTTTTGTCTGTCCTTATCACTGGAGTGGAAAACAGAAAACAATTCTGACAGTCCACAGGCTACATCATCGTTCATTAGCCAATTACAGATGACGGTGGGATGTTCGAAATGCCCTAATAGGTCATCGTGACATGGTACTGCTTACTAGTAGGGCCGAAAGCCTCACCAAAACGAGCTGGTTGTGTCAACACTATCTGATTGGTCGAAATGCACGTAGATTCCGGTGCTCTGTGCATGGACTATCTGAAGGAATAAAGGGTATTTCCTATATATTTAATATTAGTAGCACCACACACCATGAGGTTCCGATGCATTCCTCATAAGTCGGAACCTGAAAAAGGACTATGGAACAGCTGAATGGAATGGATTTGTATTTAATGCTGGCAATCTAGTGTAAGTTATACTTGATGGACGTTAAGGTCAAATGCATCTGGACCCCCCCTAACAGAACAACTGGCCCCAGTCCGCCTCTCGCCAGTTGAAATGGCCTAGAACCTCCACTGATGACTTGTGTAAATATGTGGCCTGTTGAAAGGATGTTGTGAATATCTCCTTCATTCCCTTATTAATGGGTTAATTTTCCAAAGAATTTCACCACAATACATTTCAAAGTTTCCCGGATTGCTTATTGGAGTTTACTGCTAATTGTGCATATGGCAATAAAGTCCGTAATCCTGAAACCTTCCGGCTGACAAAGCTGGGTACATGTGCGTGAAATCCATTCCTGAGGAAATAGGTAACAACATGTGGCCACAAGAAGCAACGTTCCTCTCCGAACAGCTAGCTAGGAGTTTGGCAGCACAAAATAATGACACCCCCCCCCCCCCCCCCCCCCCATGCGAAACACCAGTGGCAAAGCTACCCACATTTTTTTGTAAAGCAGTTTAAAATTCATAATCCCTTCAGGACCTTTGCCGTGGACAAACCGGCCACAAATCCAGCTTTTCTGTCATGTTTGGCCTTGAATAAAAACCCAGAAAGTTTCTGGGGCAACTAACACTCAGATGAATGTAGTAGGTTCCAGCCAATCAGCGTTGCGTATGTCAGCTGTAAACGATTCAGATCCTCAAAGTGACTAGAGAGCAGTGGATGTATTTATGCATCTGATATAAATTTACTTGTTGGATGTCCTGTAAAAACCTTTGGGAATGAGATTCTGGTCATTCTGAAATAGGATAATATATATTAGCTGTACATAGAAGAGATATCATACCCAGGGCCACCGCTAGAGATGTTATCATATTGGGCCCCCAACCCAGACCAATCAGATTATGTTCCACATTTTTTAGGGCCCCTGTCACTCAGGAGTCCTTGGAATTGTCCTAAATTTAACCCCCCTGTTCAGCACCCCAGGCCAAACCGTTGAAGATCTGGCACGTTTACAGTAATACGGTCTGCGGGTGCAAATGACATTAGTCTGGCTTGTAATTATGAAGTTCTCAACTGATATATGGCTAATTCCAAGACAATGCTTTGAAGGGCAGCTGAGACAGGGACCTGAATATGCCTATTCTGCATTGAATATCTGCCATATACACATATATATTTTTTTTTTCTTTCTAATCGGTTAAATATTTGTGGACTACTTTATGCCAAATTTCCCTCAGTGGATTAATAAAGTCCATTCACCCATCCATCCAAATCATCCATCCATCCATCCATCCACCCATCCATCCATCCATCCATCTATCTGCATTGCACTGTGTTTACACATTTCTTGTCATAATTGTACTTGTATTTACTGACTTACATTGACGTGAATCTGTGATCTTTGCTTTGTGTTTGATTTGTGTTCACCGGTATAATTTTCATTGCACGGTGTAACTCTTGCTTCTTGGAGGTGAATGTGGAGGTGAGCGTGTGGGAATGTTTTGGTGCTGGAGCCGAAGGTTTATGAGCAGGTCAGGGTTCAGCCGTGGCCTGGTGACCCCCTGTCAGCCTCTCTGTCCCACTCAGTCAGTAGGTGCTGATCTGGGAAAAATGCCACCGGGCTTGGATCTGCAGGGTGATGCTTACCGGGGCTGGAATTCAGTCTAACAAGGTGCCAGGAGGTGGGGGGGGGGCGGCACAGGCACTGGAGTGTGCCTGGAGAGGTGTGAGGGAGGGGGGGGGCAGGCTGACACCTCGCCAATCAGGCCAGGGGTGTGAGGCGTGGCCAGGGGCGCGAAAGCTGAGGTCACACTTCGGCACATGCAGGGGTGCACCGTGACCCCGGACAGGGGTCAGTCTGGTGTCAAGAAACAAGGCTGCGTCACGGCATGAGGAACACGCCACGTATCTGAGAACATTTTTAAAAACCACCCATAGCGCCAGCTCTCAGCGTGAGGCTATCAGAGCGTCAAGGATGTGGGTCACTGTGGCCCATTGCCAGAATATTCTATGCCTTCTGGAGCTTCTGTAGGATGGAGAATGTGCCCACGTTCTGCCGCTAATATTTTTCTCTAAAGGTAGACATTTGGGGGGGGGGGGAGGGTGGTTGTGATGATCTGGGAACAGTGAGTCATGCTTCAGATTCTGCTCGGGGCGAGACTTAGTCTAACAAGGTGCTAGAACAGAGATGTGGGCGGGGGTGGGGGGGGACTGATCTTGACGTGTGCCTGCAGAGGTGTGAGGGCGGTTTTGGGGGGGGTTTCCATGCTAACACCTCCCAAACAGCCCGGAGGTGTGAGGTGCGGGCAGCAGTGTGGAAGGTGGAGTCACACTTCGGCACTTGCTATCCCAGTCAAGCTGGACACTGACCTGGGGACCGGGGTCGCAGTGGTGTCAACGAGAGATACCCACGAGAAGGTCCGCAAGCGTAAATATTATGGATCTTGGTGAAAAGCAGGCTGATGGTAACAGGATACTGAATCACATTCTGCATCAGTTGCTGCAACGTCCTGTTTGTTCAATGGTCAATACATGAATTCTGAGAAATTTGACTACAGACTCTTTGACTCCCCAACATACCACCTGGGTCCATTCCGACTGTCAGGTCGTACATCGAAACGGACGAATGTCAGAATAGTTCAATCGCACTGACATTTAGGTGTGAGAATGAGGGAGAATATGAGAAATTTACAAACGAGAGGAGGCCATTCGGCCCATCAAGCTCGTTTGGGGAGAACTTAACTAATAGCTCAGAGTTG
>JAODLC010000066.1:2050347-2073200 GCA_026781145.1 Hippopotamyrus pictus | reverse complement strand
GCAGGGTTGGGGGCAGGGTGGGGGCGGTTGGTGTCCTCTATTTACTGTACCTCCTCATTCAAGGGAGTGGGTAGTCAGTTTGAAATCCAGATCTGCTTGTGCATTCTGAAGGGTTTAGTGTATGAGGAAATCAACGATTGACAAAGGATTTAAAAATATGTCGTTTTTGCAGTACCAGTATGTGCAAATTATTATTTCTGGGGTTTTATTACAATGTATTTCTCATAACAATTGAAAAGAATACGCTCATCTGCTAAGCGTTTTTTCTCTCTATTATTCCATGGCAATTTCTTTGTTTTCAATACGGTAATGGCAAACAAAACAAAACAAAAAAAATAATATAAACGGAGCTGAACAATGTACAGTACTACGCCGGCTACTTTTGTTCTAAACAGGTTTTTACTGGCTTTGTTAGGAACATCACAGAAGTACAATAGTAAAACCAGGTGTTTTGCATTTTAAAAGGAACTTCGCACACTGCGATTAAAGTATCTTCAGTTCCCTCGGGGACTGACTTTGCACAAAGAAAGTGCAGACGCTCGGAATCTGAGCCGCTCCGGCCGCGATTACCTGCATTCCACGCCGCGGGAGAGCGCAGCTTGTCCGGGCAGCGGATGGCGGAATGCTGCGAGGGGGGGGGGTGTAAGCATCCATGTGGCCTTCGATGGTCAGCAAATGCGAGACCAGGGTACCCCCCCCCCCCGGCCAGCCCAGCCCAGCCCAGCCCAGCCCAACCCAGCCCCAAAAACCACCAGAGTGGAATAATCAGCTGCACCCCCCACCCCCCCCCCTTTGTTTTCATAGGGCTTGGTTTTGGGGATTAGACATTTGGGTCTTGGAGTAAACTTTTGCCTGGGCGTCATAATGCAATTTGTGAACGACGATAAATGGTAGAGCGCCGTTAGGCACCTGAATGTGATATTTACCCACTCTGTTGCAAGCGCTTAAAAACGCTTACAGAAAGACTTAAAATAAATCTTATCGTTGGCTCCTCTTCAAACCGCTCACCTTTCCAGAAGTTTCCATTGTAATTTGACTTTTTCCGCTAATTAACTGGTGCCACCATTTACATTGTTATTAGCCTACCAAAATTTAGATCGTAACGCTAGATAAAGATGTCATAGGACTCCCCAGAGAACCATACCCTTAAAATCAGCACATAAATCAATTATTCTTGATTGCATTATAAGAAATACTAATCCTCATTTTAATTATCTGTCATCGACAAAGGGTCTGCTAATATCGCTATAACTTAAAATTGAATACAAATGTTTCAATTATTCTATCTATTGTGAATTCGAGGCACCCAATACGATGGGTATTCGGCGGTCTGCTAAATCATTCTTTAATTTAGTGTTTCCTTAATATCAGTTTATTCTTGTCAGTACATTTATCCCCAATCCATCTTTCAACCTCTTAATTTAACAATTATAATAGTATAAATAAACAATAAACATTTTTAATCTTATGTTTGACACTTGAATACTTTCATAATTTCACAGGTGTTTTTTTCATGCAGTACATATATGTGTGTGTGTGTGTGTGTGTGTGTGTGTGTGTGTGTGTGTGGTGTAGTGTAGCATAGAACAATTATTGACATTTCTGTTCCTTAATTTAGGCTATTTTACCTCTAGAAATCCATGCTTTTTAATTCGAAGGCTTGACTAGATCGATATTCTAGTCAATTCTGCATGTGACACCGCATTTGGGTTAAACCATTCCTTTTCCCCTAGCTGCTAGCATGTCCATTTGTGCCTTTTGTGTCAGTTTGCTGTCTCGACAGGAGGTAAATACAGCAATAGGTGCAGGGTTGGTTTTTCCAAATGGAGCCGCGAAGTCCATCGAGGCCCGATTAGACCTTCATTACGGCCGTATAGTGACATTTGTCACACCTCGGCTAACGTGCTCAGGCGCGTGCTGCAGCTGCCCGACTTGGGCATCGAAGTCCCACTTACTCCGTCAAAGGAGCACCGGCACGCAGGTCCAAAGCCTACTTTCTTAACCTTTTAAGAAAACAGAAGTTATAGGAATAAAACTACTGTCTGCAGCATTTTCTGATGTATCTCGATAATCAACTTGAAAGTAAAAGAGGAGTATCAAGTTTTACGAAAATAATATGGAATGAAATTTATACATTAGCTGCCTGTCATTCTTATCTAGAGAAGTGCCTTGTCTGTTATTTGTGCTTATCATTTTAGTATGCATTGATCTTGAAATATATCACACTCCACTCAATCTAAAGCATTCGTAATAGAAAGTCATTAATTTTATGCGTATGCCCTGTAATTATTTGAAACTAGTCTTTTTTATTAAAATGCCAGCAATCAGTTAAAATTGGCGTAGGCTAACACGTTAAAATGACAGAATAACGCAGATATTAAAACCACCGATTAGAGATGCGCTTATAGTGGATCGAATCAGAAATAACAGGGCTGTAAACTAATTTTCTCTTAATTATACGCCAACCCCTCCGTTGCTTTACCCCCTGTCGCCTTTCTCGCAGATGGTGTCTAACTTTTCTCCTTTTTGTTTTTATAATCACCTCGCTGGTATGAGATTTCTCACCCCCCGACTGCGACTCTCTGTTTATACAACTGGGTAATTCTTCACACCAAAATGCAGCCTGTCCCCCTCAAGTCATTTGGCATGCACACCCCCTCTCCCTCCCTCCCTCTCTCTCTCTCTGCCCCCCTCCTCCTCCCCCCTGCCCACCTATCCACCAGCAGCCTGCCCCCCGGCTGTGGTTCTTATAAAAACCCTGGCCGTACACGACTGCTGTATAGACTCACAGCGGCTTTAACCAACACTGGTGAATCCTGCATTCAGCCACAGACTGCGCATACCCCACGTCGTGATACGAGAGGACACGGTTTTGCTTTTTGGCCAAGGAGCTTATCTGCGAAATAAGGAAATGGAAACCTCTGTTCTCTCCAGCCACCAGAATCCCTTCGCTGCGGCTCCTCTTTCGCTCTTGAACTGCGTTCTTCGTAGCCAAACACGCACGAACAGGTAAACTGCGACGCTTTGCAATAGGTCTATACACCTACATATGCGGGATGGATATACTGTATTGCTAATTATCCCACTTCAGTGGAATTAAGCGATGTATTTAATTACTGTATTGCAATCATTGATAATTTCAACTGATTAATTAAATGGATCGCGTATCTACACTTGTGATATCCTGTTAAGACGTGTTGATTGCTTTTTAATTATAAATGCGTAGCTTATGTTAGCAAAACAATGCGTGTTATCAGAATTTCTTAAATTATACATATCTATGTATTGCATGGTCAGTTTTGTGTAGATGTAGCGTAGTTGGGTTCGATTTACTGCTCCCAGAAAGGCCTATTTGTTGCATTTATTTATATTTTTGACGCTTTAACAAAGAGCGCTGTATTTAAAAATGTGCATTGTACTTTAATAAAGCGTATTTGATTGACACTGACCGTATGGCTTCTCTGCAGTCATGCTGTCCTGTGGAGACCCTGGCTGACCACCAGCGGAGATGCGCAGAGCAGATGCACGAGGACCCGAACTGTGTGTGTAAGTTCCATATCTGTCTCTCACGTTACTCTAAACGGACTTGTATGTGGTTGATATGCGTTCAGTCACATTTTGTTGTACGAATCTTGTCGCAAGCTAACGTTATATTTAAAAAGTTTTCATTTGCAAATTTCATTTAAATTGCATAATATAAAACGCTCATATTTACAACTTAAATTCCGATTCATTGGCAGAATACGTATTTGCGATTTGTACTTGTAGTTCGTGTACCCCATCGCAAATTAGGTATTTGCAAACACATAATTTAAAAGGGTGGAGGGGTTAGACAAACTTGCCCGAACAGCAGGGGGACAGGAAGGAATGTAGGGACAATTCACTGGAGTGTGCCAGAGCCAAAGGTGTAAAAAATAAGCTGTTTTCGACACCTTGCCACTTAGTGGATGTAAGACAACCAATGGCAAGGAGTGACAGGGAATTCTGGGTCCAACACACTGAGCCATCTGGCAGGACAGGGACAGCCTATCCAGGAACAGCGTTAACACCAGAGGTGACACATTAAGAGCGTGTTGGCCTAGCTAACACTTCCCCGTCGATCGCAGAAAAGCCAAAGCAGACACCTTTGCGCCCGGGACAGAAAACAGGACCCATTTCCCACAGACTCACTTATCTAGCACCCAGCCATCCTTCCACCATTTGGACAGAAGCAAGTCCAGTAGTGAAAATAGGCGTTTTACCCCCAATGTGTGAAATTAACATTCTTGTGGCCTGTTCTCTGCTTATAGCCATACACCAGAGCAGTTGTCCCAAGAGGCAATTTGGTCGGAGGGAAGTCTCAATCATTCCAGCATCCCGTAAGGTCAGTATTTCTACAACGGAAATGAGAATTTCAAATGGGCTGCAGCTGCAGTCTTTTGGCATTTAAAACTGACCTGTAATGAAGCATTTTATTTAAACTTGTGTTTTGTTTGGATTTGTAGCCATTTATTAAAGTGGAGTGGGTTTTGCCACAAGAAAATAAGTTTTGTTATGGTTTGATTTTTGAATCCAAAAGTAAATCTCGCAAATATACAAATTACATTTTCTGTGTCATTGTTAAAGTGAGACATGCACATTTCTAACCATTCTGTCCATCATCACATTGCAGGCTCTTCTGGCCCAAGTCTAAATCCTTCGACTACCTCTACAGCGACGGCGAAGTTCTGCTAAGGAACTTCCCCGTTCAGGCGACCATCAGTTTTTACGATGAATCTGACAGCGAGGATGAGGACGACAATGAAGACATTGAGGAGGAATGGGAGGAAGACGACGGCAGGGATTCTAGGAGCTGCCTGAAACATCGGGCACATTTTACCAGTGACAACTGAGCTTCAGTAAGCCCGCAGTGACAACTGAGCTTCAGTAAGCCCGCAGTGACAACTGAGCTTCAGTAAGCCCGCAGTCCCTGTCTTGATGCCGTCTCAAGCCTATCTCAGGGAAGCTGACATCCCAGCTGATCCACAGGACTGCACAGATAAACCAGTTCTGGTGACACAGAAACTCAGCATGGCTAACACTCCTGTATTTCAGTGGTCGCAAAGACAGACTGTCCTTATTTGCAAACATTCCAGAGCATAACAACAACACCAACTTGTACAATTCCAGACAAAGCCTATCCTGTATGGAAAAATGAAGCAGAAATGTTACTACATAATAGATGACAAAACTATTTACACTTTGGTGGTGTAAACTGTTTCACTTTAAAGGTAAAAGCATACTTAATATGCTACTAAGCTTTGACAGTTTCAAGTAAACCCATTTCTTTCATATATCACAATGGTACCACGATGCATGCTGGGATTGTATAGATCTCATATTGGGATGATTGTTTTGCCTGCATATAATCTCAGGGTGTGGACCTCGTTTGTAAATAGAAAAGTACAATTTCTATTTTATTTGTTTCTAATTTATGATGTAAAATATGTATTTATATGTAATTTGTCTACTTTTTATACATTGTTGAAACATTGCATAAACTACTGTTATTTAATTAAAACTGTAAACTTAATTCATGGATGCTTTTTTATTTTTCCGCATTGTCAACATTATAATCATATCAAGTTTGATTCTAGGTTTATCAGAGATTCCTCACATCTTTTTGAGCCCCTTTGATGTACCGTGGCCCTATCTCTCTAGTCAGACAGGGGCATGTCCTGCTCTTAAGTGCTCCAGGCATGAGCCATCTGTGGATATATCCTGCTGGGATAAAAAAGACCCAACTCTTAGATTCCTCTCAAGTTACCGAAAATGCCGTGCTGCCATCGGCTTTACCACTTGAGACCCGACCCCATGACACACAGCACTTCCAGCAAAGGGAAACCGATAAATACTTTTTCGTCTTTAAAAAAACACCCTTTTATGTTATCATTTGTAGGTATTAGTGCGTCTGGTAGATATTTTATTTGTACCATTAGCCGGAGATGTCCTGGGTAACTGGCGATCTGTTTTAGCGTTACGGTCTGAACATTTAATTAATGACATTTACAACTCATATCAGTCAACGTCAGCTCTGTTTACGTAGCCTTTTAAGTTGACTACATACGATTTTATGTTTAGCTATAAAATGTTTTCTCATATATCATGCATTCCTTTTCCGTGCTTTGAAAACGTAATAAAGACAGACGTGTATCTTCTGGGGCATGTAGTCTTTTAATACAAGGCGTGGCATGAAAAATAAATAGCTTACATTATAGGAAGGTGTCGATGTATTTTAAAATTAAACCACTGATTATAGTATGTATATAATAAATTATTCCCAATAGTGTACCGGCGCAACGATTCTTTTACTCGGGGTAATTTGTTTAAACTGCTGGAAGTAGCCAGGGGCGTATATGGCAATTAACTCCACTACCCATCATGCTTTGTCATACAGAGGCGTCATATATTTGCTAACGTGTCTCGGCCCATGAGCTCATTGGACAATAAAGGGGATTCCATAATTTCTATTGGCTGACGTGAGTCTTCGTTTCAATCGCCGAATGCCTTGTGTGGGTGCTCCGGTTTTGGAAACGGATGGCATAGAAGTGCTTTTGCTATGATGTGGAAGGTAGGGTTTACAGTATTTTTGAGTATTTTTGTTTCTTAGCCATTCGCTCGTGGGTGTAAACAATTTAAATACTATTTGTGAAATTCATGGAAGTAATTTTTATTAGTGACAAATGCAATGTTAAATAAGTACTATAACTAGCTGTCTGTAACGTTTTATTTTATTTTTATCTGATATCTCAGCTAAACACTCAAAACTCTTACCACTATCTCATTGCTTACCCAGTAAGTCAGCAAACAATTTTCTTTTTTTATTGTAATAATATAGTGTAATAAATAATATGTTTACCTGAATTGTTTGCGAGATTATTTGTTGCTAAGACAAATATTTGCATATGCGCACCTCACTTATTAAAATAGAACCAGATTTCGTGCCTATTATTCAGATAGACAGTGCTACAGCCGCGTCGTATCTTTTATGTGTCTCATCCGACCATTGCAAGATCCCGAAGCTCATGTCCAGCAATTCTACCTAAGTTCTCTAATGTAACATGTGTCATTTGGCGATAAATGACATGCTGGATGGCGAGATTTCATTCCTGGAAATAATTCGCTTTTTGGATACCGTGGCACTGGCAGTAAAGCCGAACTCGATGCGTATGCTTACGTGTTTATTTTAACTAAGCGCGCCCGGATTGTTTGACTGTTTTGAGCGCATCTCCCTACTCTCCTCCACCTCCTCCTTGTTGCCATGGTAACCTCTCATGACCGCTTATTTATAGGAGACCGAATTTATTTATAAAGATATACGGTGCGTGCAGCTGTCTATACATTCACAAATCTTAAATCTTAAATTGTGTAGTCGTGTTGTTATTGCGACTGGTCTGCTGGAAGCAGTGAGAGTTGGTTTTCTGGTGGTACCTAAATGTTCCCTCTTGACGTCAGTTGGTTTTCTTTTATTTATAAATTTGTAACGACGGCAGAGTGCCCGCGGTTAGTTTGGGATTTAAGATCATAAATTATTAATTTTACTTTTTATAGAAACACACGACTGTAATACAAATAAATACAAATCCAGACAGATAAATCTTGTATTGATCGACAAGGCCAGAGACACAGCCTCAACGGTCACTCACTGAAATGATTTGACATTTTTAGTCTTGGTCAGTCCTTTGTTTCCCAACAGATGTGAGGAAATCTCAAATATCAAAAGCCTTTTGTTTGCATCCATAGTTATTTTTAATACAAATAGTCTTACTAAAGATTGTGAAATATTTTACTAACTGCTGTAATTCAAGCACTCCAAAAAATGAAATCAGTTTTTATCCTCATTATTTTAACACCGCTGACTTGCTAATGTGCAGCTGTGCTGTCATTCTCGGAGGCTCCCTGTCTGACTCCCTGGAGTCTGTTCCGCAGGTCCGCGCCTCCCAGTCCTGGTTGTGACGTGTCAACATGGCTGAAGGTGGGAAGGCGTCCTGAAGAGTCTGTGTCACAAAATGCTGCTGATGGCCCTCTTGCCATTTTTCTCCTGAAAAGTGATTCTTAATTGTTAAAGGCATGCCCGATACATTTAAAAGACATTAATCGCCTTGCATGTAGCCCAATGAAAGCATCCCATTACTGCCTGAACAAATAATTAATGTTAAGTTAATGTTACTATTATTTTGCTCATATGACACTTTAACAGAGGTGGAAATTTTAGGTCCAAGGAGTAAAAATCTAGATCAAGATTTTGTTTCAACCAACCAGTTAAGTACTCTGTGACTTTGATTATTCTCAACTGGTTGATCAAAAACAAAATCTTGGTCCAGATTTTTACTTTTTGGACCTGAAATTTCCACCTCTGTACTTTTATGTGAAGCATCTTTCATGTTTACTCATCTATATAGCGGTGAGTTTACTGGAGCAGTTCAGCCGTAATATGTTCATTGGCAACATAATGGAGCTCGTCCTGGGACCCGAACCAACAGCCTTCAGTTTACAAGCCCTTGTATTTTATTACTGTGGCCAGAAACCTGTGTGTATGACTGCAAATAAAAGTCTGTTGGTGCTAATTAGCTCTCATGGTGCTGAGAGGCTCCACACGCAGAGAAGCACGCAGCAGGCAGACTGGAAGGCAGCCACTGTGACGTCACGATTGGTGGTCCTGTCTGTCCATCAGAGAGCCTGCCCCGCCCACCTCGCTGATCATTGGCCTCTCTTAACACCTGCAGCGTTCCCTGGAGTGAAGGATGCGATCTGTCTCTGCCTCTAATCCCTCACTGCCAACGGGTTCCAGGAGGAGTTTCGACAGCGTGCAGAGGACGGACGTGTTTCCCGTGAGGAGGAGGAGGTGCACAGGACCTGGGAGCGCACGGTACACCTCCTGGGTGTTTTCTGGAATGCAGGAGTTTTAGTTAAGAACTCAGGCGTGGACATTAGCCTGGAGGACTGGGGTGTGTCTAGGCTTTTCCACAGCCCTGCCTCTTCTGAATGGGGGACTACTTTTCAGCTCAGGGTGACAGTGCAGACCCTGAACAGCAGGGGGCAGCAGGGTTCATTGCACAGTACTGGAAATTTGGTGCCTTGAGAATGCTTGCAGCTTCCCAGATAATTACCCAAAGCTAAGAGCATTTTTGTTGTCTAATCTGGCACATTGTCTGGTCTCCTTTTGCAATTTTTAAATATATCTGTTCGGCATTAACTTCCTTACCCACAATGCTCTGCATCCCTGCAGGCAGCCCAGATGGAGTTCTGGAAGCGCGTGAGCACCAACACGGTGAGCACCAACACGGAGACGCGCTCGGAGCGCGCCGACACTGTCTACATGGTGGTGCCGCTGCTGGGCGTGGCCCTCCTCATCATCATCGCCCTCTTCCTCATCTGGAGGTGCCAGCTGCAGAAGGCCACACGGCGCCGGCCCGCGTACACTCAGAACCGCTACCTGGCCAGCCGCTCCTCCCGGAGCCTGCCCCGCATTCTGGTGCACCGGGACACGGCTGGCCACTCTGAGAACACACATTCAGATTGCGGGCGGGCGGCAGCGGCATCAGCGACAGCCGGGGGAGGTGGAGGAGGAGGCACAGGAGGGGGCTTGGCCCCCCATCAGCAGTCGCTCCCTCCCAACGGCCGTGCTCTCTACATCCAGGACTCCTCCGCCTCTGTGGCGTCTCGGCTCTCCGGGGCCACACCCCCGCCCTCCTACGAGGAGGTGACGGGACACTTGGAGAGCAGCAGCGATGAGACCTCAGTTCCCTACAGTGACCCCCCGCCTAAGTACGAGGAGATCGTCAAGCAGAAATGAACGCCCTGCCGCCCCACCCTCCTCCACCTCCCTCCCCCACCACCCTCGGCGGCTGAGGAAGGTTCCAGAATGCGACTCCGGGCTCTGCACGTGGAGCCTCCGCGTGGCTTCCGTCCATGGGCACTGCTAGGGGTCGTGTCCAGTGCGTTCGTTGTGCATTTGTGTTGGCACATGGTATCCTGGTCACTCTGATCATCTCACGTTTGAACACTGAGATGCTCCTGGTTGCTGTACAGCTGGACTCCCGTGTCCTTGCTCGTCGTTGGGGTTTTCCGCCTCCCAAAGCCCTCGTCTCTAATGTTCCTCCCCTGGCTGTAAGACAGAGGAAGACTGGAGATGCGGATGAAGCAGTGTGCATTCTAGCGGGCAGCCCGCTCATGGCACTTGCAGTGTTGGCTGTAAATTTAGGACAAGTTATTCTTGGCTGTACGCTGGGTATGGGGATGACGTAGTGATCGATTCAAAACTGTCCATCACACATCCAGGGCGGCATAGATGCAGCTAAGCGGGAAACAGGTTTTAGCAGTAAGCAGCCCCCTCTCCCACTCTCCGTCCTCGAGCAAAAGAGAACTGTCCAAACACCAGCCGTAGGTCGCGCGTATCGTAGGAGTGAAATCCTCCCCCCAGTCATGAGCGTTATAGAGACATCTCCCACAATGCCTGAAATTGTACGTCACAGATTCAAGCTTCATTGTTACGGGGTTGTGGGGCAGAAAGTGGGGCCTGGAAACCACGAGAGCATTGAGATCCTTAAACGTGGTGGCATGTGACAGTACATCTGAATTTACAAGGGTCTGGGGAATTCTGACGTGACAATTTAAGGATCTATATATATAAAAAAAAATGCAATTGTAAAACATTCCTGTCTCTTAACATGTATGGCCTTAGATCCCTATGCCACTTTCCCTTTCTTTGTCGGACGTGCACCGTCCGACAAATCATTCGTCTCGATTGTAGCAGGAAACTGCTCAACACACCCCTGTGCATATGGCCACACATGGCTGAGCGCAGTCAAGACACAGAGGAGCACATTACATAAGCCCCCCCTCCGCTCCCAAAACCACCCCTTTTCTGCCTGTCTTCCATGAATCTGGCATTTGAATGATAAGGAAGCAGGCAACCTGTGCCTCCACTGGCTTTATACTGTGTTTTGTTACTGTTTGACGACATTCAGTAAGAATCAAAATGTTTAAAAAGCATTTCATACTTGTTTGTGTCCACTAGGTGGCACTGTTCACAGGATTGTTTCGTTCTCTCTGATGCTTTGTGAAACATTCCTTTCGGGTCTAACCTGCCAAACAAGCAGCCGCGATGCCTTTTGGTGTGTCTGTCTTGATGCACGTCGGAAGGCATACTCTCAGCTCAGGTTAACCACAGCCGTTGCTGCTAACGGAGTCCGCAGAAGGGGAATTGGGATCATGGGTCTAGCTGTCTCAATTGGGATGCCCAGAATATCCTAGATGATGCAAAATGAAGTTGGCCACACCTTTCCTGAAGGAATCAGAGTTTGAGTGTTTCTCACTATGCGTACTAGACCGTACTTGTGTTCCCACGTGCGCGTATGACATCACCTTTCATTGCCGTAGATTCATTTCCAATTCCAATTTCCAACAGAAATACACAGGATCGTTCTTGCCCCGTCCCAAATTTCAAGGATACATTGAATTCATCCTTGCCAAGCAAAACCAATCCCATGATTCATCACTCCCCAAGTTCATTTTTGGGAGCAGAAGATAGCAAGACCACTCTTGCCAAGACCACAAGTACAATCTTTGCGTTTTTGGTATTGAGAAACACATTTTGAGTGATACCAGTTACAGCAGAAGAGGTGGACTGGTTTTGAGTATATCCCATGGGGCAATGCTGTGGCTTGTGCATTATAACCTACAGTCTGGCTGTGTCCTATCTCATGATACTACAGACTAGAGCAGAGTTAGCAGCCCCTCACAGGCTGTACCATTTCTTCTTGTGGGTCATTATTGTCAACACTGTGTTGCACAATCCCAAGGGGTTATGTGTTGTCCTTGTAATTGGTATATAACAATATGTATTATAATGCTGTATTGGGTTGAGCTGTGGAATTTCAAGCAAAAGAAGTATTGTGTGTGTTTGTCTCCGTCACTCATTTGCCACAGTTTGTGCCATATCAGTCTCTATATCTAAATGCCTAATGTTAGCACCTCACTGATTAACGACCAAGTAATTGTTCCTGTGCATTTTAGCCAAATCTCCGTGACGTGAGATGCCACTCCCTTTATCTCCACAAACGGTGTCTTCTCAAATGGTCTCACTGATGGTGCAGGTATCTGAAGAACTCCAGTGAGACAGACCATTATCCGTTCATGTTTTCCTTAATGTCCAGAGAGGGTCTTTTATCTTAGAAGAATATTTCTATAAAGCACAGCAGAAGAAATTAACTTAACAGTGTATATTTCTGTATATATGTACATACATGTGTGTTTGAAACACTCCACTTGAATGTCTTTTTTATGATTTGCTAATGCATGGGTTTGTATTTTTATAATTGTATTTTGTTGTCTTTTATTACAGGTTTCTAGAGTAGATTTTAACACGTGTGAACCACTTGATGTGAGGAAGACTGGTGACTATAGGTCTTCATGTCTGTAGGTCGAGAGGACATACACAGTGAACGCAGCCATCATCTGATATATTTATACCCACCCTTGTGTTTTACATTTATAGGAAATTAAGTATTACAGGTAACTATTTTGCTTTTGACAATTCATCCAAAGATTGTTCCAGTTGTCACTGTTAAACAAGCTGATCTTTCTAGAAGATGCATCAACTGGAAAATCCAAGGCTGCCGAAACCAAGCATCTGTCTTCCGATATCGTTCCTTTGCTTTTTCTTCTTTCCCCATTGAAAGTGAGAGTGAGTTCAAGATTTTTAAGAACTGTCTTGGTTTTGAAGTCCTTAGTGAAAAGAACTTGCAAGACAGGGTTTCCCGAATAATGATTTGATAACTTTGAAGACTTGGACTTTATTAATCAAACTTGATTATTGATTGATTGAGGGATTTAGTGGTTCACTGATGAATTGGAATTGCTGAATCCAGTGAGAATGCATATAGGGAAAGTTCTTGCAGGTTGTTAAATTCTCACTGGAAGAAACTGCAAATACTAGGACTTTGGAAAATAATGGATGATTCTGTGGTTTTATTATGTAAATTTTTGTTGTGATATTTTGAACACTTTGACAAGTGAAGAATTTTCTCTTTCCACTCGTGCTCCCACGGCAGATTGTAACTCCTTATTATATTACATCAGCAAACATTGCAGGCGTGGGGGAGTCTTTATGATGTGAACTATGTACAAGTCAGTTGTTTGCTGTCTCCTGGTAGTGTTTCAATATGGAGATTTGTGTCAGGGCCAATGTAAAAGGTGACAAGAGGAATGTTCGTCATTAAGAGGAGCCACCTTGAAAGTACTGATCTCAATGTTTAAAAATTCTGTTATATAAGAAACAAAATACAACCAATTCACAAAACATCTGAGATGTCAAACAAGTGTTATGTGAATGATGTGTACTTGTTCTTTCAGGAACATGTTATATAAAGCCTGCTGTCAATATGACCAATATGATCTGCCTTACATCTTCTAACTGATTATTTTGGTCAGGGCAATTGGGAACCTGGAGCCTAACCACAGGACGCAAGGTTGGGTACACCCTACACAGCATGCCATTTTGACCAGTGTCAGTGGAAAAAAAAAACCTGAAAACGCTGTGATAAAACTCTAATGAGGCCATGAGGAACCAAAGCGAGGAGCCTGCTTTTTGCCTTGTCACCTTCTACTTTGTTCCTTTTAGTGACACTAGTGACACAACCCCGTACCCACAAACCACCATAGCCACACTTATTTACTAAGTGCCAAATTTGTGAAAGCACTGATGATACCTTTGTGCATATAATAAATGTGTTTTTATCCATACCACCCTGTCTTCTGCTGAATTATGTTGAATGGTCTGCTTATTGTGATGTTGATTCCACTGTAAATTTTTCATCTTCAAACTGATTTTTAGGATCATGGGACACTTAATACAATTCAAATTTGAACTCTTTACTAATGATAGTTATTTTACCCCTTAAAATGTACTAAAAGTGTAGATAAAAGAGTAGATAAAAGAAATAAATTAAGTGTAACGCGCTGTTAATTAAACGAATAATTGTTTCTGAACCCGTGGCCATTTAAACGAGCAACAGCGACACGGAGGCGTAGTGGTCAAGGTGTGAAATTTGCCTGCCCACCGTCAGCCAATCATCATGGAGCTTTGCACTTCCGTTTGCCGACTTTTTAAAACAGCGACGTCACCGGTTCGTTGGAGAAGGTTAGTGTGGTGCAATTCGAGTTTGGAGTCGATTTTAGTTATTTACGCAGATATAAAACTTACCAGTTATGACACTAAACATACGAGGACTGTAGGGACTGGTGCATTTAGGTTGTTTATTCGTGGATCTGAGAGAATGCACTTTTTTAACGTCAGTAAATAACTTGTTGGGAAGTGTCCTTGCAAAGCACTAACTGTACTTGGGAAATGGCCGGCATGCTTGCTAACGTTAATTTTATTAGCTGTTATGCATGCTATTCTGCAAATGTCACTTAGTCGACGACAAGGTTCACCGACATGCGCCGATTATTATTATTATTTTCGATTTATTAGTCTTCAACCATCAAACTTTCAACTACATAACATCGAGGTGGAAAACAACGCTTTACTACCAGTTCATTTCCATGCGTTTTGAAGTGGTTGGATATAATTCTCATAACCTGAGATTTTAATGAAATGCAATGTAATGTCGTTAGTTGTAATAAGCATCCCCTTTTAACTGTTTAGACTGACGTCTAGGCAAAATGCTGAATACCATAATTTCGCTAGCTACCCAGACTAGGACAGTCCCCATCTCCCCTACCTATTGAGTTTAATTTGTATGTTAGGACGTTTTAGTTGATTAATAAATGATTAATGCAAAATTGAATGCATAAGGGTGTATTAACTTGTTCGTGTACCTGAGCACAGGTCAGGGCGTTATGGACCCCCCTGAGTTCCTGGAGGGGCGGCCTCAGGCTCACTGTGTGGACCAGGGCTTCACTGAAGCCATCAGCCAGAAGATGCAAGTGCCTGAGCGACTGAGTGTGGGGGTGGGACCCAGAGAAGAGGGAACAGAGAAGCTGGAGGACTTGACCCTGGCCTACAGGATGCATGTCCCTGACAGGCTGTCTCTGGCAGGTTGGTGCTGGTTCGCAGACAGGAGCACACCATTTTCATGCAGCACGGGTGGACAGTGTTAAACATTTCGGTGTTTTTGCCTCTGCCAGAAGCCATGGACTTGAACCCCAGGCCGTTTTTCTCCACCTCATTCAAGCACAGTGCACCCCCCCATGTGGGTTTGACGTGGGACGTCCAAACTGCGAGTCGGGATCGGTCGACGTTGTCACGAGACCCCCCAGTGGTAAGTGGGCTCACCCTGGCTGTCTTGCTATGCAGCGCTTCTCTGGGCTGAGGTATACGGGTTTATACGTGTCCTCATTATTCTTTTATTCCAGTTAATAAAGGATATATTTACCTATGTGAGATGTTCTCACCAGCCTCTGCTTTGACAGAGCCCCCTGCGGAGGTCCTTCAGTGACCAGACCATTAACTGGAGTCCCCCTGTGACCCCAACCGCTTCCAAGCAGATGCTTCATGCACCTCCCATGTAAGTCTCCCTTTGCTTACAGCTTTTCCCTTTGTTTAAAGCTCTAGCTGGTCACATGACATTCTAGCTGGTCACATGACATTCTCTCAGCAAAATGGTGGCTCAGTACCAAAATTTGTTAGTTTAGGTCTGTTTTAGTGTTTTTAGTCTTTTCTGGGGCGCCTTGAAATATTAATGTGAGTAATGTGGTGCAAAGTCATTTATAAAAACTAACTGGCGGTGTGAACTACGTTTTTAAAATATTACTACTTCATCAGCCAAATGAAGTCTGTGTAAAATATACCAGTGCCAAATCGAAAGCCTGTTACATGTTATGTCAGTGTTCTGAGCCAACAGTAGGGGGAGCCAGAGGTATGTATAGTGTTAGCCCTTTTAACAGTGTGCAGCTTTATAGTGCCACTCTGTGCTGAGTTACAGCTGTTTGATAGACACTTTTGTCCAGCTACTTGCTCAGTTCTGCTCACTGCGATTAGCGGACCTGATTAGCAGCCTTGACCTTAAGTGGTGATGTCGTCCGTGTTGTTTTATTTTGGGGGCGATGGTGGCGCAGGAGGTAGTGCTACCGTTCGGCAACCGGAGGGTTGCAGGTTCGAGACCCGGTTCCTCCTGACCCCATCGAAGTGTCCTTGAGCAAGACACTGAACCCCAAATTGCTCCCGGTGAGCAGGTTGGCGCCTTGCGTGGCAGCCTCTGCCACTGGTGTGTGAATGTGTGTATGAATGGGTGAATGTGCATGAATTGTAAAGTGCTTTGAGTGCTCATAGGTGTAGAAAATGCGCTATATAAATGCAATCCATTTGCCATTTATTGCCGTGCTGCTGCCATGGTATGCGATCCGCACTCGCCGTAGCCGCAGCACAGGACGCCCTCCACAGTGCCCAGGACCTCCTACCATCTCACCCAGCCTCCTGACCCCGCAGCAAATGCTCCAGGCCGCCAAAGACCTGGGTCGTCTGGCCTCTCAGCGTGTCCTGCAGTCTGTCACCCAGAAGTACAGTTCCAGGTGACATATGTCGCGCACGCTTCCGCCGCCCTCAATCTCCCCAATTCAGATGGCTCCACCCATCTGACTGGACCGGCGTTCTATTGGACAGTTTTTCACGTGACCCACTTCTTCCCCCTCCCCCCACCCCCAATCCTCCACGTACAGGTCCAGCTGCCCAGAGAGCCCCCCCACTGCCCTGACAGACACTCCCAGCACCACAGTCCTCAGCCGGAGAAGGTGTCATGTCCTCCAGCTCCCCAGTCTCAGTTTTATCGTCTGTCTAATGCTTCTGCTGCTCTGTGCAGTTTAAAAAAATAATCCACTGCATTCAGTCCTGCTTCTCTTTATACCTGAGAAAAAAATGATTATTATCTGATTTAGGGGTCATGTGTGGCTCAGGGGGGCAGGGTAATTGGTAGGAGTGTCACGGTACATGTGAAATTTTTGGTACAGGTCTTTCAGTTTAGTGCGCATACGTACCGAGCGAAATACAGCAAATGCGGATCCTTTGTGCGTTTCCCCCGAGCGACATTCGGAAACGGGCAGGTGAAGTCGTTAATGTGAGTACAAGTACAGAGCAGGTATTTTTTTTTTTTTAAAAATACTGCACTAATGAATGTTTATTTTGTTATACTTCGTATTTTTTGAGACGATATTCGTGATGCACAGTTCTAACATGGAGCTGAAAGCTACTAATCTGCACACAGTACAGATAAGGTACAGTTAATTTGCTAAATGTGCATCTAATAGATATTTATTTTGATTTACTTTTAAGTAAATTTTACTTTTTTATTAGTAGATTGCAGCAATATTGACAGAGACTATTTAAGAAATCCATACTTTGTTCAGTAAACCACCATTTAATAAAGAAAAAGAAGAAGCAATTTATGATTGTTACTTTTACCATTGCTGTACCGAACCGTGATTTTTGTGTACCGGTGCACCCCTAGTAATCAGAAGGATGGCGATTCAAATCTCAGTGCCGGCAAAGTGATTTTACCATCGGGCCCCTGAGCGAGGCCCCTGACCCTCACTGTCGGGCCCCTGAGGAAGGCCCCTAACCCTCACTGTCGAGCCCCTGAGTAAGGCTCCTAACCCTCACTGTCAGGCCCCTGAGCGAGGCCCCTAACCCCCAGTTGCTCTGGGAACTGTCTGACCCGCTTTCTCAAAAATGTACGTTAAAATGTACGTTATTTATATAGCGTCTGCTATATAAATAAAATGTAATAATCTAATTACCTCAGCAAGGATCACCTTTGAAGTCATTTCCTTAAAGTAGCCTTGTAAAAGTCAGCCCTGTAAAAAAACAAAAAAAAAAAAAACAAAGCATTTCTTGCAATGGTTAGCTTCTTAGTCTTCAAAGTATCTGAGTCATCAAGTTTGATCGCGGCTGGGCTAGCACACTCTGTTAACCGTCTGTTAACTCCGGCTTCTTACTCTGAGCTAATTTGTGTTCCTTTCTCCCGAGGCAGTACCACAATGGAATGGCTGGCAGAGGATGACGGCGGGGGCAATGTCGAGTTCCTCGTTCTACGGAGACAGGCGAGTTTCCGCACACGTCGTCCCCTGTCCTGCCTTACCTGCGTGTCTTTCTGAGGCTTCTACACTCAAAATAGAATGACAAAACATTGCCCCTAGTGGCTGAAGTGTTCAGTACAGGGGACATTTTTCAGTATTTTTTTCAATAGTGCTAGCAGGGGGAGTCATTGCAGTCTGCAGGTTTTACGGCTTTGTGCATTGTCAAATTCATACTTTAACAAAGCATTCAGAAAGCCTTTCATCCAGCCAGAGTTGCATAGTAATTCTTCCACTTCCTTGGTTGTGCCTCTGTATGAACGTCTGGCTTTGTGCTGTGGCGTTCAAGCAGTGAATAACTGTAAGAGCTGGAACGGTAATACCCTTTGTCTTTTGAAACTTGGATTACAAAGGTATTAGTCAGAGGTGAAAAGTTCAGGTCCGCAAAGTACGGATCCAGACCAAGATTTTGTTTCAACCAACCAGTTGAGTACTCTGTGACTGTGACTCTTTATACTCAACTGGTTGGTTGAAACAGAATCTCGGCCTGGATTTGTACTTTGCGGACCTGAACTTTCCACCTCTGGTATTAGTCAGTGAGATTAGCAGGTTTAAAGATGCTGACTTAATTCCTCCCATGTTACATTCCCACTTAAAATATTAAGTTTAATTTCGGTTACCTTTTAGTTCAGTGCGTATACTGAGTGTGGAAACTTGGTGTGATACAATATCTTCAGTGGTTCCTTTTGTAGACAGCCGTCTTACCATTTTTAACATTTCTATCCATTCACACTGTTGGCTTTTTATTGCGGCAGTTACAGTTAAATACTTTGCTGAGTTATCGTAGTTGGCATCTTTTCGGAACTCGGGTTCCGATGTTTAGAAACGGAACAGGTTCCGGAAGCTTCCGGTGTCCCTGGGCCGACGTTGGTTTTGTGAGTCTCTGGGCAGAGCGGATGGGGCTTTAGGGTTAGATGGAGCTCGGGATGTAACCAGGACGTGTCACCGGCACCCCCCAGGTGGTGAAAATGAACCGACGGCTGGCGTCCCTGGAGCGGCAGAATGCGGAGCGTCGGCAGAGCGAGCAGCTGCTGTTCTCCCTGCTGATTTCCGCCTGTCTGCTCAACGGCTGGCTCTGGCTGCGCAGATAGTAGCCCGCAACTGTGTGGCCGCACCGCGGTTGCAGATACGCACATGCAGACGGCAGAAGAGCGGTAGATAGCTGGACAGGTAGGACCGAACTCAGCCCGTGACCTCCGTGACCCCAGCATGGTCTGACCCCTCGTCGTCAAGCAGGACCTCAACCCGACGACTGTGCTTACGAACTGAAACATGGACGGGGGGGGATAAATATATCAATCTGTGATGTGTGTAGCAACTCAAAACAGAGCAATATGAGAACTTCTCAACATCTGGATGAAACGCAGGTTTATCGCATGTGGCCATTGATACGTTAATGGTAGTTGCTGTAGTTGGATATTTAACATGCTTTAATTTTTTTAGTGTCTCATACTCCTGTGAAGACTGATTTAATTTTATCATCACGTTATTATTCTGATGCATGCACTGTTACGATTACTTAGCACTTTTAGCTTGCTGTTAATTTACCGATAAATAAAAGTGCTTGTTCGAAGACTAATTTCCAAGTCATACATGTCTGAAGCATCTTGGTTCTGGCTGTGTTTTGAGTTTAGGACAGAACGGACTCCATTTTGACTTGGAACCAAAGTTCTGTCAGCTTGCATGTGGGAGACGCTTGCAGTGCGGTGATTTAGGTCTGAAATTTTCCCCTCTTTCTTTGATACGGGTTGAGTTAATCCTGACAGGCGTAGCAGGGACATCACCCCACGCAGGACACTGGCGCACACACACACACACACACACACAGACACACACACACACACACAGACAGACACACACACACACACACACACAGCCTAGTGATGTAGTATGGATTTGGGAGGTATGTGTGGCTGGAACTGGGGTGGTGTAAGTTAGCCAGGCACAAATGGGGACATGGGTGGATGATAGGGCTGCCCCCTTAGGGTCAAAATGTGAATGTAAAAAATGCCTGTTACACAGAAGATTAAATGATGTATAAAATAAAGCATTCTTTTAATAGTGATTTTTAAGCTTACACAAAATGTGCTGAAATACTAATGGCAAATGAAATAGAGACGTGCTTTTCATGCTGCCTTTCTTTAATTAAGAAAAGAAACACCTTTTAAGTTAATGTTAAACATTTAAACTAAGTAATTTGAAACTTGTTTTAGGTGCAGGAGTCCAAACCACAGACAGAGACTGTGATGACTGTGGTGTGACCTGCTCGATTTGGACTGAGACTGTACGCTTACAGGAAGCCGCATCGCTGTGGTTGACTTTGTAGAAAAACACAGGAATACTACTTTACAAAAGGAGCACAAACCGTAAGGGAAAGAAGTGAAACCCAAAGAAATTTATTAAAAAATACACACACACACATAAATCCCCATTGCGACCATATGCAGGCTGAAATTGATTTTCCCCAATCGGGACACCAATGCTTTATCAGTTTCTGTAAAGAAACATTCAATTTTATTCCGGTTGATTTCAACCGCTTTTCAAAAAACATTCTCTGTGTCTCCTGCATGGAGACAGAGAGGTCACAACGGCGCGCGTTAGGCTGAGATTTCAAAGTTTTGATGGGTATGTAACACTGGACATTTTTTTTAAATGTCGAAATTTATCAGGAAAGCCTTTGGCGAGATGGCGAGATGAAACTCGGATGACTCGATGAAACGTGGCAGCAAGTCGTTCCGGATGAACTGCTGAAAAATTTGCCAAGCCATTACACTGAGCTGGCTACGGGTACAAGAGCATGAATCCTGCTATTGTTCGGACATCCAGCTAGTTAACGCAGATTTCCTGCAAGCATTTCAACATTGTTTGGAAGATGATCTGATACTGCGACGGTCTTCTAAATATAACCCACGGAAATTCCCTTTTCATAAAAACACACGATGCTGCTGCTGACTGTGAGTTTTTGCTGCTGTGAATTTTTTTGCTACCAAAAAACAAGCCCCGGAACATATTTTCCTACAGTAACAAAAAAAACGTTTCATTGGCACTACCGCATATTTAAACAGTATGGAAGTCTCTCCACACATCATAATGTAAAATATTCTGCAGCTTTCTGGATCGTGTTATTCCTGTTTGTTTTTTTTTTTTTTTTTTTTTTTTTTTTTTAAAAAAAAGACTTTCAAAAGTAATCAGATGAAAATAAAGCAAAATGTAAGCATTTCAAATGAGTTGTAAAAAAAAAAAAAAATGTGGAACAGGATGGGTAGGCGTAGGCTGAAAAGCAGCAGACGTCCACTAGGAGGCGCAGTCTCTGGGACACGGCACTCCGGGTTAGCTCTGTGCGTCTGAGTGTGTATCAATACTGAGGCAGGTGCTGAGCACTCCTCACAGATCACTTTACACTCCACACGTGCAGCTGGGAAGGTTGCAAACCAGCTTCAGGCATTGGGGGGGTGGGTGAGGTTGCCATCAGTCACTCTGAAAGTGGAACCGACAGCAGTGGCTTCCCTTTGACTTTCCTTGTAACCCCCTCCCCCCCCAGGACAAGCGGTCGGATGATGGATGGATTGACGGAATTGTTCTGCAGCGGTCTGTCGGTCTCGCCGATCCGGTTAGCCTGAAGTGGCTAATACTGCTCGATGTAGGTACCAGCTCCCTTGCTTACCCTCCAGAGACGACCCCCCCCAGGGCTACATCTTTCCTCTCCGGGAGGCTTTCGGAGATCAGCGAAAGGAATGGGCAGAGGGGTGGGTGGGATTCCGCCCGGAATATTCCGGTTTGGGAAACGACACCCAGGCTCGGGGAGGGTAGGGGGCTCCACAGAGCAACCGGGACCCCCCTGGGAATGCGACGCGGTGAAATGTTGGACCGGCCACCTCGGTGGAAACACGTGTGTGGTTTAACCGAAGACAGTCCAGGCTGAAACAGACCCCCCCGAAAAACAAAAACCCTTTCACAGTCTGCACTGGGGTGGGACGTCTGGCAAGGCCGTGTGGTTTGGCACCGACAGGGCTCGATGCACCCGGCTTGTACCCGAGCGTGGTCGGAATGACCCCAGGCCAGTGGGGTCACTGGTCCCTCCAGTGTTCAAACGCAGTTACAGGATCGTTCCCAGGCAGGAGCTGGACACTGCATTTCCAGTGCTTCTCCTCTTCGCAGTGACAAGTCTATCCCATTCCGATTTTACAAAAGAAACTAAAAAAACAACCTGCCCTACAGTATCATAGTACAATATGTACAGGTTTAAAATGCTATTGCTTGCCACCCAAGTGCCTAGTTTAATCTGTAAATATAAGCTACTCATAAATAGCCAGATTGGGGGGAGAAAAGGTAGCAAACTGGGGGAAAAAATGCAAAGGAAAAAAAAAAAAAAAACAAAAATAGTGCAACAAATGATTAAGGGTAAGAAACACGTTTGGTCCGGAGGGTTAGAAGTAACCCTAGCAATACTGTACAGAAGAGTAACGGATCGCAGGAGGGGACAAAAAGTACGAACGGCGTACAGGGTCTCTGCTACACAATCTCACTCACAAGCAGTAGTGCATTTACACACAGCGTCTGTCAGCTACCACTACAAGAGGATGAAAAGAAAGAGATCCTTCACCTTTTTACAGTTTTTTTTCTTAAAGACACATTAGTTAGTGTGTAGTGTGCACAGGATCACCCCCCCCCAGATCAGTGGGCTCAGCAGAGGTGGACATTTCAGGTCCAGAAAGTAAAAATCCAAACCAGGCTTTTGTTTCAACCAACCAGTTGAGCATAAA
>JAODLC010000066.1:2033132-2043753 GCA_026781145.1 Hippopotamyrus pictus | reverse complement strand
TCCCCCCCAGCCCCCGATCTCACAAAGACCTTCCTTATGCCACCTACATCGCATTGGTAAACATGGCCTCGCTCCCCGACCCAGAGAGGGAGGACTGGTTCTGTGACAGGACACCGGATCACAGTGGAAAAACCGAACCACCTTTGAGTTGGCGAGGAGCGGCGTCCTGCACAGGAGAGGAACAAGCTCGCGTTTGTGGGGAATCCAGGCACAAAAGCAGAACAATCCGGCGCTTCAGGGCTCTCTGCCCCCCCCCCCAAATCGCTGCGACCTCGTTAATGGGCCATCTGGGAGCGGGCCAGGACTTCTCAGAACAGAAGGACGGCGGACCCGATCGGCACTCGGAGCCTCTCCAACTTCACAGTGGGGGGGTCCTTTCTGCTCGAATGAAAGGCCGCTTTTGGCCTAGCGCTCCCCAGAGCCCGACCCAGGCCCCCCCATGGACTCCCTGTACGCTATCTCCTCACTGGACCGAGCGGATCATATCACGGGGGTAGGGGGCACTTGAACTTCAAAAGGTGGCGGTTCTGCAGAGGTGAGCACATACAACTGGATCCTTAGAACCTACCTTTAACAACCACGTTTGGAATTTGATGTATCATCGTAAAAACAATCTGACAGAAGTAGCTTCAAACGGCTGAAGGATCAGGTCCAACAAGGGTGGTGCTGCTTTATGATTTAGCAATTATTATGCCGGCAGAACAATACGGAAGGTATGGAACAAAACATACATAAATCAATCGCTCCAGGGCCATCCCACAGAAAAAAGTCACACGAATACAGCAGTTTAGCTGGTAAACAATCCCACGGTGAGTGAGTTTTTGGGTTAAAACTCTCCCTACTCTAGTAATTCAGCTGCATGCAAAACTCTAGACGGAGGCTAAACGCAATTCACGTTGTCAATAGCAACAAGTGATGTCACGTAATGAAGCCTTTCAAGCATAAGTAAGACAGGACCTCTTCTTCATGCGGAGTTTTCTGGGAAATCTGGAATTACAGGCAGGTCTCGGCTTAAGTGAACCTGAGATGCAGTACCTAGAGTCACGGCCGTAGCCTAGGTCAGAAGTGCTAGCCCATCGTAGCTGTGTCCTGGAAGGGACTGTGGTCACTGCAGGAGTTGCAGAAAAAATGCTAAGGACTTGATCTTGGTGTCCTTGGTGGTAGAAGTACCAATACAAAAAATGGACTTGAGTAAAATTTACTCTTTATCTTTGTTGTTATCTGTGTTCTTTAACATGGATATACTTTTGGTTCATGTATTTTTTTAAACGAGCGATAGAAAACTGATCGTGCTAATGTCATGTTTTTTTTGTACGTCAGTCGAGGGTTGCCTGTACGTCCTTTAGAGCTGGGGAGGGAATCGTATATGCACTCTGGTTGGACTTTAAGCCGGTCCACCCACCTCCTCCTCTAGCTTGACCACCCTGGCCTGTGCGTTGTTCAGGGCCTGGTCGCGGATCTCGATGTGCCTCCGCTGGTCCTCGTTGGTGGAGCGCAGGGCGTTGAGTTCCATCTCCAGCTTCTCCTTCTCACGCAACGTCTCCTTGTCTGCAGGCACACGGACACCGCACATAGAATCAGGAACACGCGCTGGTTCGAGGAGACCGCCAGGTCACACGGAGCCTACGGCGAGTAGCTCTGATGTCATCTACCAGGCTTTTATCAAAAGCCAATTTCTCATCCATCTGTCCACCTTCGAACAGTTTATCCTGGTTAGGCTCACACATAATCATACAAATGACAGGCACCGATTAACTGCATGTCAGACTGGGAGTAGGGTTGATTGTAGAAGGGCAACACCCTTATCATCAGCCAGTTGTATGTTTTGAATGGATGAGTGATGGCGGAAGGGGCATTCTGGGGGCCAATCAGCTTTCAGCCGTGGCCCCGCCCCTTGCATGGGAGGTAACCCATGTGACGCAGGTTAAGCATGCAGACTCCACACACAGAGTCAGGATTCAACCCTGTGCTGCACTGTAGGTGTGACGCAACACTACTGCCCACCAATTACACGCTAGATTTGCATTAATTATCCATATTGTTTTCATTAGGCACTTCACTCAAACAGTATGACTGGGTACTGTGAGTAAAAACTGCTCTCTCAGCTTTACAGAAGAGACGGGATGAAAAGCCATAAGGGGGGTGGAATGAATCATGAGCTGTCAATCAGTGATTTAATCCAGTGACCAGCTGCTGACACACCAGTCCCAGAATGCCCGTGACCAGCTGTGGACCAGTGGGTGTTTCTCAGTGCCGAACACGCAGAGATCATGCTTGTGGTCTTGGCGAGAGCGGTCTTGCTAACTCGCCTCCCAAGAACGAACTTTGGGTGCAATGAATCATGGGATTGGTCTCGTCTGGCGAGGATGCAGCCGATGCATCTTTGATATCTGGATTTTTACCATCCTCTGTACTTCTGTTTTTGAGTATCGGAGCTGGCAATGGTAGATGACGTCAAATGGGTACACGAGAAAACGAGAACGGTCAAATGCACATATTGAGAAGCACCCAGTTACAGTACAAGGGCTATAAATCTGTAAATATCATATAAACATGGATGTGAGTGACTGGTGCCTGCTGATGGACCCACTCTGCACGAGAAGCTGGGAGATGGTCTTGCGGTTATCTTCGGACCCGTCGCATTCCTTAGCGGCCAGCTGCTTGTTAGCAGTCTCCATGCGCTCTGCAGGGGGAGAGACAGCCTCGTGTCCATTACACACATCACACGCCCCCGTCGGTGGCGCCCGGGAACTCATTTCCGCACCACAATAACACATAACAGTGTAACTATGCTCGGGTACGGTCAAACTTCACATTTTGTAACCCCGAGGCCTGCAGGAAAAACCATTTCAGAGTATCTCTAGCCCGATCGCTTGCGTTCCGAAGCCGAAAGGGCGCTTGGCGGACAGAATAATACAGGGTTTTTCTATCCAGGGATTGCTCAAGTGGACTTCTAGAAGATTCTGCAGGGGTTTCTGTGAAATAGCTCTAATGTCAGCATGTTGGACGCAGGGGGATTGTGGGTAGGAGTGAAAATGGGGGGCGTTGGTGGGGGGGGGGGAGGAATATAAGAATCCCCCAAAAGTGGTTTTAATAGATGTCAAGACACAGAGAAAGTCAAACTGACTCAGAGCACCCCACCCCACCCCTCCAGCCCCCCTGGCGTGAGACACTACTGGGGCCTGGTTGCTCAGCAAAATTGGAAAACAGAAATCAAACACTAACCTTTCCCACAGCGAGAGTACGTCAAAATTTACTAATAAAGATGATTTATAAAAGCCGGCTTGGACAATGGGCCCGTTATGACGGAGATGTTTTCCTAGGAGTGCCGAAACCTCAAGGAGAACTGGCTCCAAAACGTCACCTTTCATTATTTCTCCAGTATAGCTCCCCAAGTCGATGGCGTCCCGAGCGAGAACGCCGAGCCCCTCGGAGCGCTCCGGGCTCCAGCTCCCCGTCAAACGAGCATTAACGACCGAATAAAAAAAGAAAAACGCGCGACGGAATGTTTAGCACAACGCTAGGCTAAAGGAGAGCCCCCACCCCCCACGTGTTCGCTGTAAAGAGCTGGACGACCAGGAGAGAGCGACATGAAAAACTACTTTTTTTTTTTTTTTTTTTTTTAACGCTTGGATTTTTGTTAGCCGTCTTGGATACTATATACTTAGCCGGTAAAACAAAAAACGGACTTATTTACTGTCCTCGGCAATCTAGGCATGGGAGAGCGGAGGAGATTACAACCTGCACTCAAGTATGTCAACAGGAAGCTTGATGCCCTTTGAAATCCCCATAGAAACCCCCCCGCCCCCCATCCCCCCTCCCAAGATAAAAGTAAACAATGTGGTCACACATCAGATCTGGAATCTTCATTTTGGGGAAAAGTTCCTAAACACACAAAATTCTCTCATATGCTAAGTCGGCCAAATTCAATCGCTCTCGTTCTCCCGGTCGTGGTTCTCGTGTAGTGGCACGCCGGGGGTAACGGGCGATAATTTCCCTGGCATTCTTCTGCTTCCCAAGAAAGAGAGACTCCGCCATTTACAGGAACTGGCTGAACCAGCTCTGGTGCCTTATTATTCCAAGCCGTGCTCAGTGTGGCGGTTCAGACACCCATCTGGCACCTTCATCCTGATCTCCCCATAACTTTCACCCATTTGCACAGATGGCCGAAGTTGAGCAATCCAACCTAAACGCAATTCTCAGGGGTATTGGAGCAGGGGTCCTTCCTTGGACTTGACCCAGGAATTCTGGGTAATGAGTATACGCCCATAAGCGCTCTGCCACGCCATTGTTTATAAACAGTATCGTTTTCCTATCGGTGAGGAGATCTCAAACTGCCGAATTCTCAAAGTCGGCCCCGCCTGGCTCCGCCCCCTCACCTCTGAGGTCCCTGTTGAAGTCGTGTAGCCTGCGGATCTCCAGTTCCAACTTGTTCCTCATGGTCTTTTCCAGGGCTTCCCGCTTGCTGGAGGACTTAGCCAGGTTCTCGTAGGCTTCGGACACCAGCTGGATCTCCGTTTCCAGCTAAAACGAGGGGCAGTTTTGACACTCTCCAAATATTTTTTCTTCCTGGTAAATAGTTCATTTTACAGCAGAAACTGTCCAAATCGAGGTATTTTTTTGAGAAGGCAGGGTCAAACAGTCCCCAGAGCAATTGGAGGTTAAGGGCTTTGCTTAAGGAACCAAGTGGTGAAACCACTCTGCTGACCCTGGGATTTGAACTGGCAACCTTCTTACTAAAGAGTCAGACTCTAAACCCACTGAGCCGCATATCACCACAAATGATGTTTTTGTTATCTGCCCTGCCTGGGCCACAGAGAGTGCGGTGGTGCTTATGGGTTAAAGCTGAAATGATGGAACACAGAGGCTGCAGACTCAACTCCCAGGAGAGGAAACACTATTGTCTCCAGCGAAGAAAGTATTTATCCTGATTCACCACAGGAAACAACTAAGTCCACGATTGTGAACGTATAGGAACTGATATCAGAGGAGAGTTTCTGTGTCAACCCAGCAAGTACACAAGGCCTGGAGTGAAGGGTTGCTGAAGAGCGAATCAGAGCACAGGAAACACGGTGGCCGATATCATAGCATAACACAGCATAGCTTAGGGTGGTGTAGCATAGTATATCATAAGGTAACATAGCATAGCATAGCATTGGGTAGTGTAGCATAGCATATCATAAGGTAATATAGCATAGTGTAGTGTAGCACAGCATATCAAAGCGTAACATAGCATAGCACAGCATAACATAGAGTAGTGTAGCATAGCATAATGGAGACACAGACCTTCCTTCAAACAGCAAAGGGTATGTTTTAAGTATGACAAAGGTAAGTAATAAGACAGACAGAATAGCCCCCATCCCTCCTCTCCTTTAATATGTAAATAAAGACGGGAAACGGCTGAATGACTGATGCCGGGACCCACCTTCTGAAGCCTGGTCACCTTCTCACAGCACACCTCCATTTCCTGCTTCAGGAGCCGGTTCTCATCCGACAGCATCTCCACCATCTGCTGCGCGCGTGCCACCATGGCGTAGGGCTCCCCCTGCAGGCCGTGCGGGTGGGCGTAGTGCGCCTGGTGGTGGTGGTGCGGAGGCGGCGGCTGGGGCTGCTGGTAGGGGGGCTGCTGCTGGTGCTGGGGCGGACCCCTGGGGACGGAGTGGTAAGGGTCTGCCGGGAAGCCGCCGTGGGCGCGATGCTGTGGGGGGTGCGGGGGTCCCTGGCCGAAAGAGTCGCCCTGGTGCGAGGCTGGACTCCGGGGACCGATCAGGAACGGCGCGTCCACGGGGTGGGATATGGGGGTGGGGTGAGAGGAAGCCAGGAGGCTGCTGAAGGTGGAGGACTGTGTTCGGGAAAGGGAGCCCATGGACGTGACAGAGGAGGTGGGACTATGATGATGGGCAATCCGCTGGGAGTGGCCCGTGCCCTCCTTGCTCGATCTGGAAGGACACAGAAGCCAGAACGTACAGTGGTCAACTGGGCAGGTCGTTCATCTGCTATACTGATTGTCCTCTGCAGGGTCACGGGGGCCCGAAGCCTATCCCAGAAATCGTGCTCAAAGCAGGGAGTAACCACAGTTGGACAGTTCAGGTCCAGAAAGTACAAAATCCAGACCAAGGCTTTGTTCCAACCAACCAATTGAATACTCTGTGATTGCGACTTGTCGTACTCAACTGGTTGGTTGAAACAAAACCTTGGTCTGGATTTGTACTTTCTGGACCTGAACTTTCCACCTCTGGGAATGACTTTCTGCTGAGCACTGTGCCACCAAACCATCCTGACTTTGTACCAATATTTCTTAAAATGACAGGACAATGGGAAATCCACAACAAAATACCTGTCTGTTTGACATTATTCCACTGCTCATAATGACACCCAAGGCACTGAAATTAAAAAATAACTAAGCCGTTATCTGTCAAGGCTGGAATGTGATTGTCACATAGGTAAAATACTTAGACAATAAGCAGACTCAGGGCAGGGGCATATCCATCATATTTCTGAGCATAATCATGAAGCAACATGCTCTGGGTGACATTAATAATTATTCCTTCAGCATTCATCTCCTCTCCAACAAAAACTGGCGGAGAAGGAACTGGCAAAACAGGCTTAAATTCAGGGTGTTTCTTTCAACTACTCATCGACGCTAAGAGGAAAAGTTGTTCCTTAGGTGTATGTTCAGCTGTTTCAAAATAATTCCATATAATTAATAACCTGTTTTGAACAGACACAGCTAGGATGGGCCCTCTTTCGCCACAATTCCCAAAGGGATGTGAATGACATTCTTTGTACCCTAGAACTGCAATACTGGGTTCTAAATTCCATAAAAAAGCTGAACACCCTACAGAACTCTGGAACACTTGTTAATTTTAAGGAGGTCTGCAACAATGCTACATTCTATTAAATGACTTTATCGCAGTTCTACATTCCATTGAAGTACACTACAACAGTTCCACATTCTATTAAAGGCCTCTACAATAATCCATCATTCCATTACAGGACTCTACAGTGGTTTCACTTTCCAGTAAAGGACTCTACACAAGTCCTACAGAGGCTCTACATTCCACATTCTGTATAAGGAATCTAAAACAGATTTACATCTATATTAAATATGAAGCCAGGTTTAACTCAATGTATCCTGGAAGATGATGGATGAGGCATGAAATGTCCAGCAATCACAGACACTCCTTAGAGCTCCTGCTGTCGTACCACTTAGCAGGTGCCTGATCTTATGCAGTAAAAGTGGGCAAGTCAGATAAACATTAATAATACGAAAAACCTTGATTATTCATGTATAATCATCTGTGTTTTGTCCTGTTTAAAGAATACATAAATAAACATTAATAATAAATTTAATACTGAGGTTTGGCACTTACCGGAAAGACCCATACTCTGGGGGGGGCTGGTAGCGCACCTGTGGCACTTCTGCGCGGCCCTGCTGGCTGCCACGGTGGTCCGAGTAGTAATGTCCCGGCTCTTGTGGCGGGGGCTGCGGTTGCTGCTGCTTCGGTGGGGAGGCCACCCCCTTGAAGGGGTAGTCAGGCGGCGGGCCCCGGTGCTGTACTGGGGGCTTGTAGTAATCGCTCGGGGGCCCGGGTGGGGGTGACTGTGGCGAGAGTGGGGAGCTGGTGACGGGGGCGTGGGCCTTGACGCCGCTGGTGGCCAGCGACAGCTGCATGAGTCGCTCGCTCAGCGAGCGCACGTGGCCCTGCTTGAGGTCCTTCAGCCCGTCGTCCTGGTGCACCCGGCCGGCCCCCACGCGCTGCACCGCCGCACGGCCCTCGGTGCGCACCTTGGAGTTGCTCACGCCCGTTACATAGAATGCTGCGCCCACCGAAGGTGGCAGCTGCTGCTGCTGCGGCTGCCCGCGGAAGTACTGCGACTGCACTTTGGCCTCCTCGTAGGTGGGCAGATCTTCGGCGCTGGGGCCCTGGCCTCCTCCGACACCTCCTCCTCCACTCCCGCCTCCTCCACCTCCCCCACCGGCCATGCTCCCTCCTCCATTGCTACGAGGACCCAGCTGCTTCTCCATACCACCGTCGGCCTGCAGCTCCTGGCCCTGTGGCTCCTGTCGGGCGTTGTGGGGGCCTGTGGCGTGGTCTTCACCTGGGCCACCCCCGCCCGAATATCCTGGCCCCCCACCGCTCACTGCTGCCCCCTGCTGTTGCTGCTGCTGTTGTTGCTGCAGGGCCAGAAAGTTCCGGCCCTCGCCATAGCGCATCTGCTCCTGTAGGAGGCGCTGCAGGACAGTGCTGCTGCCTCCGCTGCTGCTGCTGGACGTCTCCTCCGGCGCGGCTCTCATGTCGAGCTCATGCAGGGCCCGCACTTCATGGAACGAGGAACTTCGGACACGGTCGATGCCCCCTGCATAACGCAGAGGTTTGTCAGCCAGTTTGAGTGTGGCCAGGCCAGGAGAGAACTCCAACACTAGAGAAGACTATCCATAAAAATTCCCAAAATATAGGAGAAGCCCTTAGCACACTCATTTGACAGCGACAATCTTGTACCAAATGTAGGACCTCTGCTGGACATGAAACAAACCCCAAACCACAGGTTCGAACAGAAACACAGTCCCCCAATGCAAATCAACAATGCCAATGCTTTAACACCACGACTGCTGGGTGCCAGAGGGTGACCAATGAGACGTGTGCAATTTAGAAGTGCCGTTTTGACACAGATGCATGGAGTTTGCGCCAAATCCCAATTCGCATTGCAGCGACAAGCTGAGAATATGCTGTCGCTAAACGGGTTCAAAGACAGACCCGTACTTTCAGCCAGCCGATAATGCTCATGGTATCAAACGCGGCAGATTGCCCAGAGTCCGAGTTAAAGCCAATTTAATAAGACAGCCCCAGCTTCCACTGGCCTTGGCGCAGTGCCGATCTCCCCCAATCATCCTGGCACCAGCAGGCAATTCCACTCCCTGAGTAGGTAAAACCCACAGACATACATTCATCTCCCCAAGCAGATAAATGTCAAAGTTCAGCCGTCACACGTCCGTGATGTTTAGCACACAGAACACCAGAGTGATACCAGTGAAGAGGAAACATCATTAGTATAAAACCTCCCAAGGTAGCAACAAACTAGGACCACTTGGCCTGCAATACAATATTTGTGTAACGTTATGCTGCACAAAAAAAGAATATGTGGTATGCTAACATAAGCTAATACTAAGTGTAACATTTCGCTAACGTAAGCTAATGCTACACAGTCAAACAGTACTTTTAACATTGTGCTAACATAAGCTTATCCCTTAATCAAATAGTAAGTATAAATTCATGTTGATGCAAGCTAAGGCTAGACAATCAAAAAGTATGCGTAACGTTATGCTGACATAAGGTAATGGTACATAATTGAAGAATAAGTGTAACGTTATGCTAGCATTATGCTAATACAATCAACAAATGTAACGTTATGCTAACGTAAGCTAATGTTATAAAATCAAAGTTTTGCTTATAGATTAATACTCTCAAAAATGTCAAACTCTGTGTGCAAAAGGCACCATCAAGTCCTCCAATAAGGAGATGCAACCATGTACTAGTTTCTGCTGTCCCATTGGGTGGTTTCAAATGATATAGTATGCAGCAAGCAAACTACTGGTTAGTGCAGAGTCTAGAGATAATGAAGGTTAAATTATTACATCTATTACTTTCTGATATTCTTCTCATTCTCAAGGAGGACGAAGCTTTTTTCCGAAACATCTGTGGCAAATAAATATATTTAGGACACGAGTCAGACTTGGCCATTCGTGCAGCGGTTTCCACGGCGATGGAGGAAGAGAGAGAGAAAACGCTGAATGGCACTGAGGCGTACTCTCCCACATACTTCGAACTTTAGATCGTGCCGTGCTTCCCCCACGTCTTCTCTCACTGCCTCCCCCTCGCCAAACTGAACTACATGGACAACAGGAGGTGGGGGTGGGGGGACAGAAATAACTGGGTTAAAATCCCAGAGTTTTACGACAAGTCGCGCTCGTGGCCAAGTCTGTCAGCTGAAGTTTTCAGGCTACGCGCCGCATGGTGAGTAACATCTTTGCATTCATGCAGTTGAGATTTCTGGCCGAAATACTGGGCATGCATGGTGAGGCGTGCATTGTGGACAGTAGGTGCCGCTGTTTCACCCATGACATAAAGTATTACAATATTACTAAGAAAAGTACTGTAAAACTTGGAACCGTAATGTGTATTGCGGCTTTTTCCAGAGACCCTCCCAATAATGGGTCCCCCTGTCTCATTTCGTAACTCCCGGCGTCTCTCTCTGCCCTTCTCTCGTACCCCCACCCTTTTCCCATGGTCTACGCCCCTACTTCCCTCTCCCTATCCCCGCCGCAGCACCTACCTGTATCTGCGTTGGTGCTGTTGCCCTGGGTCACAGCCAGGCCGCCATGATGTGCTCCACCCAGGCCTGTGGTGTCCTGCGCGTCCGCGAGCGAGGACGCGGCGCCGGACCGCAGGTGCTCGCCGCCGCGATCGCGGTCCAGCTGGCGCCCCTGACCGGACCCTTGTCGTTCTCGTCCGATGTCTGGACGTACTGGGTCTACGGTCGCCTCGCGCACGTGCACGAGCTGAATCCGTATGCCGGCTCGCCGGCATCGGCCGGCGACGATGTGGCCTACGAGATCGTC
>JAODLC010000066.1:1992572-2005818 GCA_026781145.1 Hippopotamyrus pictus | reverse complement strand
ATCAATATCGGCGATACTGGCCCTGTATTTACTTGGTATCGGATCGATACCAAATTTTGCAGTATCGCCCAGCCCTAACCCAAAGCAACAAGATAAAGAGAGAGGGCTGATTGGACAGTTTTATCCTAAGGTATGCACTGAATTATAAGGCACGGAACTGGCTTGCGGCTATGCACTTCAGATAATCGGTTCCTAAAAATGTTTTGGGATCTACGTCATAGCAGTGATCGAGTGTGATATGAGGGGGAGTTAATAATTAAAATGTAACGTTCTATTTCTTGGATGGACGAATGAAGCCAAATTAAATATTGGGGGTTACAAGTCCCCTCGTTCCTATGCTCCTGATTGTATGCCCAAGTTACTAAATCAATTCGAACCTGTATAAAATATTACATCTGTGCATTAAAAAAAATGACTAACAGTTATGAACAACAACTTAATTTCAGAATCCGTTTCGGAAATACCACGAACAGTAGCCGCTGCGCATGGCAAAAATCTAGTCTAGGCAAATAAACGATCTAGCCTGATCTCCCCCCACGTCGGGCCAGTTGGGTGCAGAGGGCCGTATGACAGGGGTTGTGTAACAGTTATATGCTGAATAGGTGAGAGGTAACACGGTCTGGTAACAATGCAGATAAACGCCTCACTGAACTCTGACCACTAGTACACAGCGTGATGGGGGGTGTGGCGATGGGTAAAATACCAAAATGCCCAAATTCCACAAACTCAGAGATCATATTTTGGTGAGCTGTACAGGAAAAAAGGACTAAAAAACTTTAAACCACACCCTTTAAAAAAAAAAAAACGTGCATTAAGTTATGCAAGACAGGAACTTTCCGAATAACTATGTTGATAAAAGTGCAACGTGGGAAAACTGAAAACACCTTTACAACGTAAGACGAGAAAATTATATCAATCATACGAAACTTCACCTGGACCGTAGAATTTCTTCCCTCTAGTCACATCAAAAACTTTGCCATTGACTGCCATGAGAATCCTGGGATTCGTCGCTCCGTCGTACTCCTGTAGTTCAGAAAGCGTAAAATCCCTCTTCTTTAGTTTTGGCAAAGGCGCTTCTACCTCCCCCATTTCTGCAGGCTTGTCGCCGCGAAATATTTTATACAACAGGAATATGCAAAGGAAAAGCAGGCTCAAATTCAGCGGCGACGTGTAGATCTCCTGCAAAATCCCCGTGGTTTGCATTGACTCCTCGTCAGCCATTTTGTGTCTAATAATGCAACCCAGAGGCCTGTGTGAGGTATCCACCGCCACCGACTGACGCCAACATCAACTCCTTCTTCGCTGGCTTTCCGTAAACGGTGATTACCGGCTCCAAAGCCCAGTACCGCCACTCAATGTACGGGAGTACTGAGCGCTACCGACGGCACTCAGCTTGCTGTATTTGCCAAAGATGCAGTTTCTTGCCTCCAGTAAAATGCAAAAGAAAAAAAAAACCTGCAATGCATATCAAGTGCATGAACAAGAGTCTCAATAACTTCACAAGGCACACAGAGACAAAAACGTCAACGAATTTCAATTTATTGAGAATAAAAAAGAAACACACCCATTCTGAATGGAACAGTTATAGGTACAAATATTAATATCTAACTTTAATATATTTTAATATATAACTTAAAACCTACCATCCTCGGATCTTAAATCCACGATGATTTGGGAATACGTATTTGGTAGAGCTTGTTTAAAATTGAAAAGCGTGAAGCTTATAACGTGATTATGTACAGAAAATCCAGTGAAGTCCAATAAAATTACTAATTTTTATGTTCTTTTTAACCTTAGGTCATGGGACGGGATATAAATAGTAATCTTACGTGAAAATATGTAGGTATAAACTTTGTAATGGATTGATCTCGGGTAGGTAAATTTTTAGTAGGACGTCTATAAGGTGTGCGGTTTAACTGAACAAAATTGTCATGATAATATTTTCAGTTGTATAGCTGTTATATATAGTGTCAATTTTCCAAATTACACGAAACGAATCTTGATTGCATTTAAACGTTAACATAATTCAACCCTATACGGATAACTAATAATAAGATTTTTTTTTAACCCCCATGGGAAGTTTCCCATGCCAGTGTTACCTACTCTATAGTTTTATCCCATTTATACCAAAGACATCCTTAATGTATCATTGCTCGTACTGTATAACGGATCGTTGGTAGTCTGCATGTTTTGTCCTTGTCCGGCTATTCTGTTTTTCATATTAAGATTGGCCAATCTGCTTTCCTTACCACCGGTCAGTCTCCTTTTATTTTTAAGACCATCCGTAAGAGCGCAGTTTACCACTGGCCCGGCTCCAGCAGGCAAGTCGAGGCAGACCAGCGCACTTGCCAAAGGAAATAATTGTGAAGACACGGTAACGCTGGAGGGCTCCATCAACCAGACCGCTACAGATCGCCGGATTTCGGGGCTGCGATTCGGGTGCCGGCGGTTCTGCGCTTTTCCAACGGCGGACGCGGCTATGGATCGGCACGCCGGCGTTATTTTGCACAGGACCCGGGTGCTGGTAGCTTACACACAAAAGCAGCACGGTGTGAGTGTCAGCTACTTTACTCTCCGCTGAAATCGCTTTTTTAAAACCTCCGGACGCCAAAGAGCACTTTTACACTTGGATATTTTTCTTTTGCTATTCACTTTTAATTATTTCGACGCAGGGTAAGTAATCGTGTCGGTAATTTCGGTTAGTTACCCGGTGGTATGTCCCTGGCTAGCTTGCTAGCTGCAGTAAACCATCTAGGTGCATGGGAGCAATATCGACCCGCCCGTGCTGATACGATAGCGCGTACGTATGAAACATGCGTATTAAACCAAGCGATTGGCTTCTCCTTAAGCCCCCTAACCCAGTCATGTTCACATTAGGACACATTAATACGGCGTCCCTCGGTTTGGGCCTCGGCGGTGCCAAAACATGGGTCGCCACCCAACTGCAGATGTTGTGCGTTTTTTTGGGTACAACGAACCTGATAATACCCAGACTGAATTGGTGTGGCAGTATTTCTGCAAAGTGTTTTACTGCAACAAATGCAATATTCCGTAGGGTGGAATATGTGCCTTGCAAAGACCGCGATCATTGCTTTCGTTATCGCGTCTAATGGTGTTTTCGCAGCCCATCGTAAATAATCCTAACACTGATAGCTGTAATGTTGCCAGTACTTTCTCTCTTATTTTATATCAACTTAAATAATTGTACAGATGAATGCTTGGGTGTAGCGTATCCTAAAATTGATCAACAAGACAGCTGAACTTTTCTGTGCCGTCGTTGGTTTAAAAGTGCTGTTATCCCATCTAATCTGGCATTTCCAGGGCAGTGGTACAACTGCACAACTTCTGGTTTGCTGGCCTCGGCGCACAATGAGCGCAAAGCGGGTGGACGCCAAGGTGGTGATGCTGGGGAAGGAGAGCGTCGGCAAGACCAGCTTGGTGGAGAGATACGTGCACCAGCGCTTCCTGGTGGGACCATATCAGAATGTGAGTTCTGTTGCCTATGTCCTGTACAGGTTTGCCAGTTCTCCCACATCTGGTGTGACACTCACGCTTTCGGACTCTCTTGCATGAATTCTCCAAGCAAATCCATATTATTCCTTTATAAACCCAAAGTTAGCTATACATCAAAAGTGTTGGGGCAGTTTGTAGACCTTATAGACTATTTACAAGGCAATAAAACTTTTACACACATGTAAATTGTCTCTAATTGAAAATCTCACTCCAGCAAGCTGACCAAAGTTCGCAATGCTGCCTCTAGACAAGCAGGAGCTTAATTTAACTCTGTGGAATAGCGGGATTAAAGATGGATTATAGCTATACAGTTATTATTCTCCCGGTTGACATCTGAACTGACTCCGCCTTTACGACAGACTATCGGAGCGGCGTTTGTGGCCAAATCAGTCCAAGTGAGCGACCAAGTAGTGACCCTTGGGATTTGGGTAAGTGCGCTGGTGGACATGGGGCACAGTTTATCACATGGTAAATATTATTCATACGAAGCAGACGTATGAATGATATTCGCTTTTTCCAACGCAACGCACTGTGCTGTTTTTCCTGATAATTATGATAATAGTGAAGATCGTGACGAGTTGAGTTTTTTTCTCAGAACTTTTCCGCGTGAGATTTTTCCCTGAGCGATTTTTGATGCTCGTGTTTGAATGTTTATTTTATTTAATTTTTATTGTCTTCCCTCCCTTCCTGCATGTAGGATACTGCTGGATCAGAGCGCTATGAGGCCATGAGCAGAATATATTACAGGGGGGCCAGAGCAGCAATTGTCTGTTACGGTAAACTTTCCTTCCTTGTTATCTTCTCAGCCTGGGTTTGTTTGGTGACATGCCATAGCTGTTAGACCTGTGCTCAAAATTTCTAGGCATGTGTGTTACATAGTCTGATAGAATCTAAAACATCAGTATGTTGAAGGTTTGCCCCCCCCCCCCCTCCCCCCGCATGCACTGAGTCACTATGTTCTCGCTGCTGTAAATGGACCAGGCTGTTTATTCTTTATTAAGACATTTTGTCACTGGCTGGCTGCTCCATGACCTTGAGTCACTCCTCACAACCTACAAGATGCACTCTTACATGCGCAAACTCTTTTTCTTGTTAACGAAATGCTCATTGGTGACTCCATACTTAATGGCTGACTTGAATGAAAAGCATGAATTTGCCTTCCCACATCTAAATCAGTCCTTTCTTTTTTAGATTTGACCGATTCTTCCAGTTTTCTGCGTGCCAAATTCTGGGTAAAGGAGTTACAGAACTGTGAAGAAGTAAGCCCGTCAGACGTAAATTTGTGCATTAGTAATTTTCAACCATAATTTCATTATGAAGTTCAGCTTAATTATAAGGCAATGCATTTTTTTCTTTATGAATGGTGGTTTGCCAGGGTATTTATAATGTCCACAAGTTCCCCTTACGGTTCCTGGGTGAAAGATGCCATTCCTAGCTGTTGGTATCCGTTACATGACCTTTCATCGTGTGACCTTCCACCCATTTCCTCACATTTTCCTTGTCTTGTGATATGAGATCTTGGGTGTTTATCAATATGCGTACTCGACTGTTCTTGTGTTCTGGCGTACCAGTTTGACGTCATCTTCCATTGCCAAAGACCAGTTCCAATACTCAAGAACAAAAATATGGAGGATGGTAAAAAATCCCTGGATGTTGTTCTTGCCCCAGCCCAAATATCAAAGGTTGCATCCTCACCAAATGAGACCAAGCCCATGATTCACTGCATCCCAAGTTCATTCTTGGGAGACAAGTTAGCAAGACCGCTCTTTCCAAGAATACAAGTATGATCTTTGTGTTCTTGGTATTGATAAACACCCATTCCGATATCTGGGCTTTTGTGTTGTCATGGCAACATCAATTCCAGGTGCAAACCCCCCCCCCCCCCCCCCCGATTACTTATCACAGTTCTTGTGCCGAGACGTTTTAATTAGCCTCAGCCTAACTTTTGTTTGATTCTTCAGCAATGCGTGATATACTTGTGTGGAACAAAGACTGACCTCGTTGAATGTGACCGCAGTGCCCGACAAGTAGATTACCATGATGTTCAAGACTTTGCAGATGGTATGCGCAGGAGCTATCCAGTCATAACCGCCTCATTTGTTTATAATATACTCAACACCCAGCATGATTACAGTCTTCAAAGTTCACTAATGGTATTTTACAGAAAAGTTATAACTTTTTAATAGCAGAATCGTTTTTATTGTCCTTTTGCAGAAATAAAAGCTCAGCATTTTGAAACCTCCAGTAAGACTGGTCATAACGTGGGTGAGTATTGGCTTTTGTGATTTGTACACCAAGTTAATGTTCCTACTTACCACTGCAAACGAGCGGTAACTCACTTCGATTTTTTTGGCTGAGTTAGTAACGGTTGACACCTTGCGGATCAGGTTTGTCATGTTAAAAGTTGGATTCCCGTTGCCATGGCGCCTCCCAACGGTAACCGCTGGGTTTCCTGCATTGTCATTGGCAGAGGAGCTCTTCAGGAAGATTGCGGAGGATTACTGCAGCTCTGCCTTCGAGGTCATGGCAGGTGAGCTGCTGAGGAGCTTCCTCCCGCGGAGCTGCTTCTGAGGCCTCCGGAGAACGTATCTGCCAGAGTCTGTTCTCTGCACCTTAGTGAGGAGCACTCATTTGTTTAAGGAATGGGCTCAGCTTCAGTGTCTCCATCTAGGGCTGCACGATGTCACATGGCGATGTACTCGCCGCATACACAATAATCACTAGAGCTTTAGATGCTGGTGTTTCAGTTCTATGCAGGTTCACTTGCACACGCAATTTGGTAAGCAAACTAGTACGCCAAAAATATTAATGAGCTGCATTGCGACGGCCATAAGTTAGTAATCCGTATAAATTCAGCGTTTCCTTATGCTTATTAAATTTGGTTAGCGGAGCACGCCACATAGTACTGTCTTGGTAAATCGTAGAAGCGACGAGCACTGAAGGGACGGTGACGAAAGGGACAGAACAGCAGCCACAAACACCTTTTTAAAAGATGTGAATTTGTGTATAAACAAGGTAAAAAGATGGTGGCAGTACTTTTCTTAAACAAGTCCCGCATGTTTATTAAAGAGGAATATGCTGAATTTATACAAATGACTAATATTTTAGGTGTACTACTAATCTGCTTAACAAATTGTGGGCGCAAGTAAACATCCATACAATACCAAAAAGATGGCACCCGGACAAATGTTTCACTCATCTAAAGCCCTGGTGATTATCGCGTATTTGACATATAATCATGAGTTACATTGTGATGTGATATCGTGCAGCTCTGTCTCCATCATGGGTTAATGCAGCGATTTTTACTTTCCCTTGCTTGGTGACGTCGGCCATTTTATGGGCAAGTTTAAAACCCAGACCACTGTTGGCTTTCAAGAAACATTTAAATTCAATTTATTTAACAGATACTTTGATCCAAAGCAACGTACAAACGAGAAAGCAGGATCAGACAGTCCCTCAATCATTTGGAGTTTAGGGTGAAATCATCCAGCCAACCGTGGGATTCAAACCGTTCAACCATCGCTTTAGAAGCAGCGTCCCAAATCGCTGTGGCACATACAGCCCCCAAACGATGCATGCAACTTACAACATATTAAGCAGTAGAACCTTAATAATAATAATAATAATAATAATAATAATAATGATAGTACCTTATAAAAATTTCCCTATAGCTGTAATGTTGCATATTGTACAGGTTTATTGCCTATAATTATGTTATTCCAATATATATATTTTCTGTATATTTTCATTACCTTTAGTCTTATCCTTTATATATATAAATTCTTAATTTAATTTGCGAAACCTTATTGCACAGGCTCAGGACCGAATCAGGGTACATTTCATTTCATGTTGCACTTGTATAACTGTGACAAATGAAGAATCTTGAATCCTTAGTGTGAAGGATGACTGATTAGATGATAGAGTTCAATTGGCAGTGGGGGGTCGGATCAAAGACTGAGACCCAGTGACTGAGCAGAAATGGCAGCATCTGGTTGCCCCCCTCAGATATTTCAAGGGGTGGGTGATGGGTTCTGCTAAGGTTCAGCCAAAGTCTCGGTGCTGGTAAGTTTATCAGCTTGACGTTGTGCTGCTCTTCTTTACAGAGGACAAAGGGGTAAACATGGAGCAGAAGGGCAATTTTCCTTACTCCTGCTGCCGCAACTGATGATGGACGGATCTATGCTCCTTTGACGGCGTCCTGCCCCGCATGACCTTAGGGGTGGGTCAATATCAATCCATTTTTTCGAAAATTTACAAACCGATGATACCTTTGGGGAAAAGGACTGGAAAACCACGTCAAAGGGACAGCCGAAGACTTGACACGAGACGCGTGGAGTTCGTTAGCGTATCGGACGGGGACAAGGACAAGGAAATGCTTGTATCACCCAGCAAAACCTGATGTTTAATTTATAACGATGCTACGCTTAGTTTTTGTCCACGTCGAAAACCGCCACTTTGCACAGAAGGGAACCCCATCACTCGAGTAGCCATTTGCTTTTATTAAAAGAGGTTTTACAAAATTGCAAAGTCCTGTTTTTTTTTTCCGACTTTACCTTGGGTCACACCTGCAATGGTTTAGCTACTGCCAGTTTACGAATTTAATGTGCCATCGTTACTCTAATAGAGTAATAGCTACTGAGACGTGATATTTTTATACAGGAACTCGGGGGTTCTCCCTTAGGAAATATTTAAAATAGCAATCGCATTGACTTTAAAGTATAGCTGGAAGGTAAGACCCTCTCCCAGAATGCAACAGTCTTCTAAAATCGTACACAGTATGTCTAAGCATTTTTTTTTTTTTAAAACTAGTTATATTTTTTTTGGGGGGCGGGCAGTCAAGTGAATGTGTTGTCTACAATATAAGTTTGTGTTGAGGGTACAGAATCTTTATATTTGTATATTACTTAAGCAGGTTTTTAATAGTTTGTGTATTGTATATGAGTTAGTGCTACGCAAATCTTGTCTGCTTTAAGTTTTATTTGTGGCTGAGGGAAAAAAAAAAATCAGTAATTTGGATTTTTTCTTTTTTTTTTTTTTTAAATACCATTGAGCCTTATTCATTTCACCAGAGACCTACTTGCATGTCTAAAAACAGAGGAAGGGAGGGGGGCAATTAAGAAGCTATTGACCAGCATCCCATCCCTCCCCCACCCCACCCAAACTTTTGCTGGTTGTTGCGGGGATCCCAGGGAAGAAGCACACAGTTCGCATTTTGCTGCCTAATTAGACAAGTGCAAGTAGAACCTCAGCCTTCGTTCGTAAAAATACTTTGTAACGTTAAAACAATAAATGGTGTAACTGAGGCTCATTGTCTGTGATATCTGACTCGTAACTTTCCATACCCGGAGTGGTATAAACATTTAAATGATTTGTATATATTTCCTATAATTTTTACGGTTCAAAACTCTAATCAGAGTAGCTTGTCAAGAATACGTTTCCACCACTTAAAGACCCTTTGACGTAAATAGACAAAGCAATGCAAAGATGGAAATGTTGATGGCTGCAGATTTTGGGAGGCTTGTACAGTATGCTCGAATTTAGTGAAGAAACACACTTTCATTTCTTTTAAAACACCGGCCAATTACGCTAATCGCGTTAACCTTTCACAGATAGAGCACAACAGAAGAAACAGACTTCCTGTAGTCACGACTGAAGAGAAACTTTACTTACAGTATCTTTTTATTATGTACAAAGGACTACAATATAGTTGAGCAAGTCTCTCACATGGCAGCAGTTTTTTTTTCTTTCTTTCTTTAGGACAGCAAGTTTTTCGCTAAACCGATGACTAGTTCTCACGTTGAAGGCTTCAAACGAAAGAGCAAGCACACCAACCTTCTAAAAGCAGGAAAGTACAAATTAAAAAGTAAGTAATAGCTCTAATATTCATAAACCTTTACAGGTAATGTCTATAAATACTTGTCTCCACACAGCAGCTATGCAACAAACCCCTAACAGTAGGATTGGTTTAGTGGGAATGCATGAAAACAACAATCTCCTACCTGGATTTTGTTATATACTCAACAGCAATGTATAACTACTTTCCCAGGAAAGTTTCAGTATCAAAATTTCCATCGCGTAACCAAGGCTGGCAAAGCAGAATAAAATTACAGTTTTTATAAAAAAAAAAAAAAAGATCTCTATTAGTAATTTTCAGAATGTTCTGGAAAGATGACCACAGTTGACTGCAAAAGACTGGTTTTTAATGGCGACTGTCTGGGCTGTTTAATTAAATCAGGAAAACTGGTGCATTTCAGTCTAATTCATTCCATTTTTAGTTGGGTGCACAAATGCTGTGTTGGAGCCCGCACAGGAAATGAAGTGGCAGAATTTGCCGGAATGCCCCTGCCTTGAGCGCTGTGTTATGTAGGGAATGTAAGAAATAAAATTTAAAATTTTCTTACCGAAAGAACCAAAAATATATCTCGTGTTTGAGGGATGGTTCATACATTAAATTTCTTCTAAGACAGTTCTGACTATAGTTATGAGCTATTTTTCAGCATCACTTTTTTCCTCACAACTTTCAAAAGTAATTAAAAAATTCCTCTCTCCTGTATCCCGGACACTGAGTGCATACATAGGCTTTATACACAAGTGTACACACACAGCATCAGTGACTTTGAGGCCTCATAATTTCCTCTAAAATGACAGACTGTTCTTTAAACTTAAACATCTTTCATTCATAATTACAGGAACCTTACACTTGGATAGCTGTTAGGTAAAACTCTGGGTGTGTCACCAGTTCTGTATCATTTTCAACTAAAATATATTTGGTGGGACACATAACAGTAGGGGGCGCCACTAAAATCCAAAAGAATTAAGGAAAATCGAACAACCCCTCTTTCTTGCGAACTCTAAAATGCAGGGGCTTGTTGTCATTCTTTCCATCCCCTACTCATTACTGATTGCTGAAGCGAATCCCCTTCCAGCCTCTGCAAATGGTAGCCTTCACCAGCCACTGTCGCGGTAGTATTTTAGCTTTAGTCGTCAAACTAACACACGCTCGAACAGATGACAGAGCGTGGGGAAAGTCAAGACCCCACTGTGTCAACAGGCGCATGTAAAAACTTTTCTGAAACCAAACACAAACTTCAAATACTCACACATGTTCAAGACACATGGCTACACGTACGCATAACTTAAAAAAAATAACATACTTAGATTGTCTCAAGTATGATAGGTGTAAGGTCACTCTTCTGCTAAGGCATGCGCTGCTGCTCAAGCCATTTCCACTACCAAACCTTAGCAGACCAATTACCTCAATCGATTGTGTTTCTTGGTTCCACATCTATGCTAGGTTATAATATTTAAAGGGGACGTTCAGGTGTTTCTTTTTACCATAACTAGATTTGTGTGCCATTTCTGCTCTTGTCCCTTCATTTTTAATTACAAACCTTCTGCATGTAATTACCAAAATACTGCATGTTTCACTAACTGACCGCACTGGTGTAAATCAGTCAGTAGAGTGCTAGACCCAAGACTCCGGGCCTACAGAAACCCACTTCCAGTACAGACAGTCCAACGGTCTTCCCCAAGCCAAACCCTGTCCTAATGTCTTACCAACAGGGTTCAACAGAGGAACATTTGTGCAATTCAGTCAACACAGGTCAATGGGCATGAACTTGGCAGTGACTTCAGTTATTCAACGTCGGATACGGATTTCAGTTCTCTTAGCATGATTAAGGAGAAAAGAGGGAGATGGTATTTATGCAAAGGCTAAACAAATACATGATGACGATTGGCTGTAGTGTTTGGTATCCATTAAAGATCAACTTAGGTCTCAAGCCAAGGAGGCCACAGGTAACTGTTAGCTGTACAGGAAGATGGAGGAGGTGAAGACTGGGAGAGGAGGAGAGCCGACTCGCTCCTAGAGGAGCATTATTTTTTTTTTTTTGTGCGTGATGAGTGTGACAATATAAATACACTGTGAAATATTACACACGCTAGTTACAAACACGATCCTCCAGCACACTCTGGAATGGGTAAAGGGGTATCTACGGGAACCAGCGAGAACCACAATGCCACTCTGGTGGCGAGGCTGGGAAGTTCGGGGGAGGTGAGCTTGCGTCCAGGAGGGCCTGCAGACGTCAACAGGTGACCGTCACGGGAATCCACTGCTGCTTTCCCAGACCGCCCAAACAGAGGCCGGTCTTTTGACCCACACACGCTAACCTCGGCCAACCTCTGCCCTTCTGAAATATCAGTTCATTCTCTTCTTCCAGGATGGAGGGACATAGTTACCCCCCATGACTCCATATATTTGAACTGGACGTCTGATTCGCAGAGGCCGCAAATGAGGTGCTAATTACTCCAGCAGAGACTTAGCATGAAAATATTTTCAAAATGTACAAAACATCATCATGATCAATCAAGGAACAAAACAAAAAACAAGGGAATAAACTATTGGACATACTCACAATGCCCAAAATGAGTAACCAGACCTGCATGGAATGTTCTTAATTATCTGCATTAATCTTGTCATAATCTTCTGTGGGATTATAGAGCTATGGGGTTGGGGGGGATAGAGGTCACCAGCATCCACATTTCTGCGATGTTACAATCTTCTATCAAAGAAATTCCTCCTGTATTGCCTCTCCAGCTCCAAGCCTATGTGACATTCACTCTTCCAGTATTGATTTTGATAATAAAAACGGCATGTAGAGTGGACCCAAAATGGTCACCGTTTCTGGTAAAATGTGCCTTAAAACGACTGGATATTGTTACGTGACTTTTGGATCAAGACTGCAGCATACATACATATATGTATACGTGTTCTGGGCCCAGCAAGGGCAAATTTCCTGTAACTGACGATGCGAGGTGCTGAAATTTGTGGCATACCAAAATTTCTTCAGTTACCCAATCCCGCAACCTTGGCCGCTCTCTCCGTTGATTAACTTGCTTTCCTGTGAAGAAATACAATTGGTGTGGACCTCCTCTAAGCTGAGAGTTTTAGCAAATAAGAATTTGTCCCTTGATTGAGGATACTGGCCTTTCAGCAAGTGTGTCTGGATGTCAAAAATGTCTGTTCTCCTAGAATTTTAAAATTTAAACATCAAAAAAACTAAAAAAAAAAAAAAAAAAAAAAGCCTAGATGCAGTAATATCTTATGGACGCAAACGTGAAACGGGCTGGTTTCTTGAAGCCCGATCTCTGAGCCGCTAAGGTCCCTCACAGAGGTCTTTCACAGCTGAAACCTGATAGGGTCAAACTTTAAGAAGCTCCTTCACATCGTACGGGAAGCCCATAGGAGTGTTGCATGCAAGTTGAAGAGCGGAACCAAGGCCCCCCCATTGCCTTGCATCAGTCCCCCTAGCTATACCCCCTCCCCCTTACCACCACCCCCCAGAATGTCTGCGTAGTGTCAAAGCCTCCTTGCAGACAGAGAGTGGTGGCCAACGGAACGCAAGGCTGTTACTCTGACGCCTTCTCAGTGGCGCCCTCTGTCTTCAGCCCTTGGGACTCACCGTCCTTCAGCTCAGTGGTGCTGGGCTCGGGACTATCTTCCGCACTGTCCCCCTCCCCTTCCAGGTTCAGAAGCTCCTCTTCATCTTCCTCCAGCTCCTCTTCATCTTTGTCTTTGCCGTCGCCACAGGAAGATATAGGGGAGTAAGGGCCATGGCTTCCGCAGTCGAAATCCCGATGGGTTTTGGGGTCTCCGGCATGCGGCAGCGGCCCGTCGTTGGGGGCTATGGTTCGGGGAAATGTGGCAGGGACGGCACCAGAGGATGCCCCGCCC
>JAODLC010000066.1:1966538-1987129 GCA_026781145.1 Hippopotamyrus pictus | reverse complement strand
TGGCTCGTTCTTAAGTGCCGAATGAGGTTCCTTGTATTAAATGTTTTGCACAATGCGCCTCCACGTGAGGCAAATAGCAGTTTTTCAACGATAATTACTATGACGTTTCCACGCTGGCGATGACATGACTGGGGTGCCAAAACATTTACGTCCCCACTCATCGCGTACGTCCTCACGCATTGACGTCATCAATTGGCCGATTGGTTCCTAAGATCGGCCAAGTTTAACGAGTACCGATCGAGTTATAAAATGTGATTATCGGCCGATACTGATCTTCGGCCGATCGATCGGAGCATCCCTAGTAACCATTTAAAGTTAGTCTTTAAATTTCCTTTGTTTTTTCATTTATAATTAATCTAACTCTAGTCGCAACAAAAATCGAGCAGTGGTTGCTTATACAAGAAGTTGCGTCCTGGAAAGTTGTATTTCAAATTTAGCAGTTCTTCTTTTGTTTAAAATTTATTTCTCATTGAAAAACAACAACGGGGCGGCTATGTGATTTTTCTAATGCATATCACATAGTTGAAAGAAAAATGTACTTGAAAATACCTATTATAAAATCATATTTTGCATAAAGCCGGTTCTTGGCGGCTGGTTTCCATCCCAGGACCTGAAGAACACACCTTCTTTATGTCGTAGCAGCTACGCAGGCCCCAGCCACGCGCCAGCGTGCGGAAGATGTCCACTGGGGTGTACTGCCGCTTGGTGAAGCACTGGTTCTGGCAGCGCTCGCCCGCCGGGCACACCTGAGGGTGGCACTCGTACAGCAGCATGCGGTTGATGCATTCCGAGTCCATTCCGCACGGGTTCTCGTCGCTCGCCTTGCAGTTGCAGCGCGGGATCTCCGACAGGTCGGCCGTGATGATCAGCACCTTGCCGATCGGCCGGTTGACCTGATTAGACGCCGAGGGGAGAACCGGTTCACCATGGTTCTTCTGGGTTGATGCCACGCATACCCAGAGATCATGGGGGCCTACCTTTATGTGCTTGTATGGCGGGGGCTTCTTGTCATTTCTCCTGTCCTCTTGGAGCTGCCGTAGCTCCTGCTCGGCCTGGAGCTCTTTGAACCTCCTGGCGGCTTCCTGGAGAGCTGAACGGGATGAAGCATATGGAGCACATAAAACGGGACGATTATGAGGAAACATGACAGGTGACAGGAAGCACAGAATCTTATCCCAAACCACTACCTGTCATGTAAAAAAAAGGTTTTGATGTAAATTTGTGCCCCAGGTTTTACTTTTATAACTTTGTATTCTTCAACAGTATGGTGGTCATGTGCACTGGCCTCAGGATTTCATATATTGGGACCCTATGATCTTACACCTGCCTCCACGTATGGTAATACTGAAATCCTTAAACCCCAGGAACAATTTTTACCGAACTCCACATACCTTCCTCTACGGGATATATTCTCTTTCCTTCCTAAATTCCTCATATTGTTAAATTCAAATAATTTTATCCAATTATAAAAATTGACAGCCCTTAAACAGGACCATGCGGCACCCCATTCTTTTGTAAAACCTTAATAAATGCCTTTTGGATATTCGAATATCATCAGCTTTTATACTGCCAGCAACCCTGAGTGCACGTGCAAAGAAATACGATGAGTATGGTGAGATGTCTCTTTCCTGCACCCATGATTACCTTCAATCATACGACTGTTTAACAAGCGATCTGATAATCTGTTATGCATGTACATTTGTAGCAGGTCTTAAGAGAAGCATGAGCACCTTTTTTGTAGATGGAGTCCACACCCTTTCCCATTTTGTCTTTGCTGTTGGTATCGCCCTCCATGTAGGGGAATACCCGCGCCTGGTAGGTCCAGAGATAGTCGTTGGAGCCGAAAAAGTGGACAGGAAACTCGCCGACGTCATGCTTCATGCGCTGGATGTTGGCGGGAATGTTCTTGGGGTGGCTGACCTCGGCAGGCCACCACCTGGGAGAGGATCAGGATGCAAGGTTAGGACCGAGCTACGAGTCCGGCAGAGCCGTGAAATAAAATCATGGCTTGCACTGGGTCCAGAAGGGCTGAATGTGGTTCTCTACTGTACTGAGCACCATCGCCCTAAGGAAAAAGAATGAAAGAAGCACTTTGGGACCTGTATCGGCCAACTTTGACCCAAACGATTTCTTTGTAGTGTGGCTTTTTGCCAGCGCGGCAGTCGTTGCAAAACCAGCTGCCCTCAGGCATGTCGATGTTGAGACACTCGCGGTGGAAAGCAGCTGGACATGATTCGCAGCACAGGAGGCTGCCCCCTGCAGTGGCATAAAGGAAATGCAGTTCAGACAACAACAGCAAGTCAACCAGGGAAAAATTCTAAAATTTATGTAGGGGTGTTTACAAAAATAGGACGTTCAACAAAAACAATTTTGTGGCTCGCTTCGCTGACCGATTTTTACTTTGAAACAAAACTGATTAGCTAGCTTAGCAATAATTATAGGCTCATCAACCCATGGTTGGCCAAACTCCGAGCTTCCCAGATTCCATACCACGTGACCTGCTAATGTCCGGCTCGGGGCGCACCTTCGGAGCAGACAAAGCACCAGCTAACGTTGACATGCTCGTGGTTGCGGCAGCCCTTGCGCGGAGTGAAGTGATTAGGGCACAAGAAGCTGTTGTTGGCCAGGATGATGCTGCCGGCGGCCATGCAGTAGTCGTTGGCGTGGTAGGCGACAGGGCAGCGCACACAGCGTGTCAGGCGACCTTGGCACCAGAGACAGAAACATAGCCATTACCGAACTCAGGAACAGCTTCATTCCGACAGTAATAAGAACATTATAAACTCACAGTATCCTGATCACCGCTGTTATTTATTAATTGCTGCAACTTTAAATCCCACATCTTGTTGTTGTTCTTGAATTTGTATCTTGCTTGTATATCGTACATATATTGTATGTTATGGTTCACTATTCTGTTATTTAATGTTCTGTACTCTACTGTTCTTCATCATTATACATCTACATGTAATTGTACTTGCATATGTACAAATGACAATAAAGCTTTTCAATCGGTGAATCCTAGAACAATGAAGCCACGCAATGATTAATAACTGTGATCAATGGCCAAACTTCATGAGACCATCAACTGTATTTGGAAATACGAGTAAAAATAAAAACATTCCTTGAGGTTCCCCATTAAAATGGAGACCGTGTTCAGGCTGGGACTCACCTTTGGATGCGGAGGGGTTGGCGGGGTTGGTGATGTAGCAGGACAGGCAGACGTGCAACGCGCAGCGGAAGCTGCGACCCTGCGGCACAGTGGGGGCATACGTGGCAATGCACTCGCCGTGGTAGAACTTCCCGCACACAGGGATCATGCAGCGTCGCACGTCTGTGCCCGTCTTCTTACACACGAAACACGTGTGCACGCCTACAACACAAGAGTGTTAGGCTATCAGCGAACGTCACCGGCTAAGTCTTCGTTCAAGGGTGTGGATAGAGGTAGGTGGTGGGGTAGCACTCCCAAGGCTAGCACCTCCACACTGGGGTGGAAACCAGAGCCAGTGGGAGTTCTGTGAGTCGCTACTCCTGCCTGTCTGTACAGGAGGGCTGCCTTGGACATCTATAAATATCTAACTAAACATCTAAATGAAAAAGTAGGAGAAGGAGTTATTTAAACGAGTTGAGTATAAAAAAGTACACCTCTAGACAACAGGCAGAAGGACCCACCGGTGGTGCATTCCTGACAGACGAACTTGCCCTGGGGCATGTCGGTGAGGCCTATGCACTGCAAGTGGAAGGCGCCGCAGCACTGGCCCTCGCAGAGAAGCAGCTCGCCGGTCTTCTCACACACCTAAATCGAAGGACCAAAGGTCAAAGGTCTTGATGGGCCAGCGAACCTGGGCCTCCGTGTGGGAGACTCCACCCCCCCAGCCCACCTGGCAGACGTTTTCCTTCAGCGACGCCGCACCCCCCTTATCCCCCGGCGGCCTCTTGCTTGAGGACGACCCATCTTCCTTCATGGATGAGATGACGTCGTCGTAACTCGACCCAAAACCCTGAGGAAGCGTGGGAAGGGGGAATCCGGTAGGAGGAGTCAATATCAGAGAGGACAGGATTATGTGCCGATACCATCTTGTGAACCAGACAGACTAACTTCACTGCTCGGCTCACAGCATCCTGAGCCTTGCACCTTTACTTTACAGCCTCTGGGCTCACCTCTGAGTCCTGCAAGGACTTTCCATCCAGCTGGAGGTCGTCCTCCAGAAGTCCCAAAGCGACAGAGTCATAGTGTCCTTCTTCATCCAGGCACTCCAGGGGATCTGGCTGGTCCTTCTGCGATGTTGGCGGTAGCACGGCTGGACCCATTTTCGATTTAGCGGAGCCTGAGTTCAAAGCAAAGTAAGGTGATCAGCTTCTGGCAACTACTTGGAATGAGTATGTGCGGACCGCATACCGTGTCTAACTTTGACTAGCATGTCGACAATATGCTAATCAACCCTGCTGCCATCACCTCAGCCGCATTCATTTAGAATTTCCTCTCCTGCTACTGACCTGAATTAGAAGCATGACCGGACGAACTTGATACAGGCACTTCTTTCTTAGTAGACTTGGCCTGCAAAATGAAACATTCCTAAGTATAGCTAGCTATACAGGCAAATACGACGGTAAGGCATTCACGGGTCAGCTGGAGGGAATACAAACTGTCATCCAGCGTCCTGCCTGATTTGCACACCTGCCCTCACCTCATGCACCCCTTCCTGATTGTCCTGGGATCCTGCCTCCTCCTCTGCCCCTCTACCTTGTTCCCTACACTTCTGATCCCGGACGAGAGAGGGGAAAATGGGAGGGGGTGAACAAGGCACGACGCCCGAGAACATGTTTGTCATATATCAGAACTATAAACCCCCCGTCAAAAGATACGGACGGAGTCCTCAGTCATGACGACTAGCAGTTATGAGGAACCCGCAATGAGGAGGTACAACTTTAAAAGGTATGAAAACACAGGTTAATTTTAATAGTAAGTAAAAATATCGAGAGCATATGAACCACAAAAGTCAGGTTTAAACTGAGTAGAGAACCACACCTTCCTCTTTGGGATTATGATGGGTTCTGCTTCGATGGAACACTCCAGGATTTTTTTCGTCGGTTTCCTCTGTCTCTTCCCATCCTGGCAGGCTAGAAAGAGGATGGCAGGGGACAAGCTGAAGTAAAAGTGGAGGAAACTACGGTACGTTTCGCAGCACATGCATTTTTATTGCAATAAAATATATTTAACTGAAGCAGTGAATTAACTGAAATGCTGAAATGCTTTCTCACCAGGTTCAGCAGATGTTTCAAGCTTTGTTTTAGCCAACTCCCCAACACCTCCTGCTCCAGCGGGGGAGTGTACAGATTCTGGGGGTGGGGTAAGTGTGTCTATGGGTGGGGCATGGGCATTTTGAGGTGGGAGCTGCCCTGTGACGGGCCGGTCATGAGCCTCAGACTGTTGTGGGATCTGTATCTCTGTAGGTGTGTTCAAAACGTCGTGCATGATCTTTGCAGATGATAGCTGCTCTGTGCTAGACTCGGACACCTGCGGTTAATGTAGAGAGCACTGAGCGATAAAGGTTTCAAAAGAGATCAAAGCTGTTTTTTTAACAAAAGAAGGATCATCTACAATTTCAATAATAATAGTAGTAGCAGTATTAATATTAAGAATGATGACAATAAGAAGAAGAATAAAAAAGCCTATAACCTTTTTCGAAGGCTCCAGGGTTTTCTTCGGCTTCTTCTTGGTAGCAAATATCTGATCATATTCTTCTGTCCATTCTATCAGTCTTTTGCTTGGCTTTCTCTGTCGTTTATTTTGTAGGTGTGCTGTGAAGGATGAATTAAAAATCAATCTTCTGCCAACATCCGGCTAAAATAAATTGGGTAAAGACCAAGTCATTGATTTGCCATTACCAGCCAAAATCTTACCTGAAGAAACCTCTTTTCCTTCACTGACAGGGGGGGTTGAACTTGTAATGTCAGTGCCAATCTGGCTCTGGAGCTTGTTCTTTGGATGAAGGCGGCTGGACAAGTGTGGAACAAATCCCAGACTTTCACCATTAGCGTCACAAGGCTCAGGGGGTGCTTTCAATGGGTGCTGATCACCCATTGGCTCGAAGGTCTGCCAGCGCTTCTTCGGGGCCACACTGGTGATGGTGCTTTGACCAGGGGAATGGAGTACAGACCCAGGAAGGTATGACGAAGACTTCCCAGAAAATTGAGGAATACCTAGTCCCAGTGACTTACCATATGTAGGCTCCACCAACCCAAAAGCCACCCCCACCACACCTTTCTTAGCAGCAGGCAGCCGACTCCTCTTCAGACGCTTTTTTGAACCTTGATTCGTGCTTCGGGTCTGCCCGCCTTTCACGAAATTGGCATCTCCCCGTTCGCATCTCCCAATTTCCTTTTTCTGGGAGGGCCTGGACCTTACTTGTTTGGGTTTGGGATGTGCAAATTTCAGGGCTGATACCTTGCCCTTTCCAGTAGCCCACAACTGCTCATTTGGACCAGCCTCTTCTGGTGGCATCAAAGATGGCTCTTCTTTCATAAGAGCACTAGTAGGTCCTCGCTCCAGGACAAGAGGAGTGCCGTCTCTCTCTCGGATATCATGCCTGTCTTTTAGCAGCATTAAAAAAGTACTAAACTTCAAGTTTGCATTAGGCAGAAAGGTGGCGAGCTGACTCGACTTGCCATCTTTGCCGACTAATGACTTAAATATTATCTCTTTAACATCTTGGTGGGCATCCAAAAACAAAAGTGAAGATGCCGGTGAGGAACATGATGACCTATCAGACGCATAATTGTCTTTTTTGACCCGGGTAGCACCAAGGGCAACAGCATCCACAGATTCTGCAGAAATCGAGCTGCCTTGCTCTTCTGATTTTATCAACGGCCTACTGCGGTTGGCTTCTTCAGTGCTTGGTAATTTTGGAGAAGTGCTAGTAGAGTAACTAGACAAAGCTGGAGTGCAGCTCAATTTATCACAGCTGGATGCGTTGACTGATACATTTTTGGTACTTTCATCTGATTCTGACACAGATTTCTCTGCAAGGTTTTTTGTTGAAGTGGAGTCCTCACCATTTGACAAAACAGACTCTGAGCTTTGGGTGAACTTTAAACCATCTTTAATATTTGCCTCTTCCATGGCTTTTAGCGCTCCTGTCATCAAGCAGTTACTGGCAGGAAAACGTGCAAATTGCTCATCTGGAGGTTTCTTGGGAGGTTCAGTTAGATCATCGACTCCTGAAGAGTCCTGGCGTTTTAGGTCAGCAAGACATGCAGTTATTTTACTGAATGGTGATTCACCACCAAAACTGTTCTCTGAATCTGAGCCTGCACCATTGGTATCTCCAGTAGATCCCTTCCCTGGCTTTTTAAGACCTCTGACATTCTTCCGTGCTGGTTTTTTCCTTAGTTCTTTCCCGGGACACGAGGAAGAGAAGCCGTGGTTGAGTTTTGAGGCTTGATCAAGAGCTTTTGGGTACAGAATCCTTGGTATCAACTCAATGTTGGAATAAGGAGACTCCTCAGACTCCTTCTCAGCCTCGTCTCGATTACCCTCGAATTTTTGTTTGGGTGACTCTTCCTTTTTAGTGCTGGGTGTTTTTAACGAGCTACCTGGCTTCTTTTTAATCCGAGAGCTAGTTGCATGACTCTCAGATACTTTCAGTGGCTTCCTGGGTGCTGTTCCCTCTCCATTGAGAAGGTGATCTGACATTGGGGTTTCCACGGGTTCTGAAGTGCAAGAGGATTTGGCCCCTTTCCTAGGTACACACCCATCAGTGTGATTGTAATTCTGGGAGAAGGAAGTGGAAAGGGCCTTTGAGAGAACCACTTCTGCTTCTTCTATGCTGGTCCTCCATGATTCAAGAAAACGCTTGGGTATCTGAACAAAAAAGCGTCACTAATTAGACACAACAAAATCAGTTTTCAAATTAATTGATATGGTACAACATATTCAAAGAAATCTAAGCCCTACGATGTGTGTGCATTTGTAATTCTTCACCGTGTATTTGTAGTTCTTGTCCTTCTGCCTTCCTCTCCTTCGAAGCACGGGGAGGCTGTCAAACTGGTAGCCACCCTCAAAGGGTTGAGTTGCCTTTTTAGGAACCCAAGCTTGGTCGATGATTTCTCCCAGCGTCTTAACAAAATACTGACGACAGGGGCGCTCACTGGAATCTGAAATGATACTCACATGGTAATACTGTCAAGACATAAGAAAGCACATGCAATATGTAATAATAGGATAAAGGTTACTTAATATTCATCATATAGATATAAACATGAGGTCTTCAAATCCAGTGAGAACAACTAGTGAAAGACTTTCAACCCACTGCAGGATAGATTACCATGTTGTCAACCACTGGATTCACCCAACAGGAACCAATAAATTAACAAGTAGATTACACCTATCAGTGACTGTCCACCATGCAGTGCAGAGTCTTAGTCATCCATCACCAAGTTTACCAGCAACAAATACATTTTACAATCATGCAGACATAGACTACAATACAATGTACCGAGAACATTGAAATCCACCTTTTATTCTAAAGCAGGTCCCTTCCAGAGGCTCCTTGACCACCTGACATGGCCACCATGGTCTGCGGTTGAATTTGGCCCAAACCACATCTCCTTCTTTGAACTTCACTGGTGGAAGTGGCTTGTTTTTTGAGATAGAAGTCTGCAAAGGCACAATTGTCATGTTACTATAAGGAACATTCGCTACTGAGACATACATAACTCTGACACTGAAGGATGCATCCCATCTCAATGCTTCTGTCATGCAAGACCTAATGCCCTCCTCACAGCTACTGTTGCCTCAGACCTCCAGAGTTGGGGCTGAATCCAGCCTCTGCTCTGTGTGTGAGGAGTTTGGAGTGCATGTTCTTCCTGTACAGTCAAAGCTCATAGAACTTTTAATTTGCTAATTTAAAAAAGGTCTGAAGAGTAACAGGGAAAGGTGGAAGTAAAATGTCAGGTTCCTATGCAGCATTCTTGCACCACCTCCCTCCATCCGACTGCTCCGGTACAGTTTACGAACACCACCCTGCCTCTCTCGATCTTCTGTTTGGCAGTGTCGTGCTCCTTCAGAGTTTCATCTCCCGTGAGCCTGAACTTATGCATGAACTCACACTCAGGTGTGTCTCATTAGAGGCCACTGTCTGTTCACAGCCTGCCATTGCGGGCTGGACCTTCGACAATGAATGCAGGGCTGCATCATTATATTTATCCAAACATACAGTTGCTCTGTTTTTGGCATCTAACAGTAAGCTTGGAAGTTCTTAACCAAAGTCAGCTATTGCATGACCCATCAGAACTTAACCAGTTCACAATTCTCATAAATATGTTTGGGAATCAACGGGTGTTTACATTGGAAATTAACTCAATGAAAGTGGACAGCATGGAAAAGCTCGTTAGGCCGCTATGCAGCAGTAAGCAGTCTATGGGCGTCACATTTTAAGATAAACACCTGTTATAATCACAACAGGAGTTTCATTTTGGTAATATGCTCGTTTCTGCCTATGTGAGGGTAAATTATAATAATTCCTTAATTAAAGTGATTGTATGCCCAAAAAGAACTAAATTCTGCAAATATACCAGTAATTGGAGGGTTTCATGTATAAAGGGCTGCAAAATACGAGTTCACTTCAGGACAAAGTATTCTGTTTGCGGCACAAAAACCTGAACACGAAGTTCTCTTCACAGAAAGTAAATACAGTGATCCCCCGCTATATCGCGGTTCAGCTATCACACCTCTGCTATATCGCGGATTTTTCCCCAACGCATCACAGTTCTCTGCGATATGTGTGTGTGTGTGTGTGTATATATATATATATATTATATTATATATACACACACATTACATATTATGTTACTCATATCCTTAGCCCAACATCCACATATATGTGTTTACAAAGTGTGTTTTAATAAGTTTACATGTGTTTAAAGCATGTGGGAGGAGTATTCTAAGGCTTAAACTAAAAAAAAAAGAATGTTTATTTATATGGTCTTTCTATATCGCGGATTTTCACCAATCGCTGATGGATCTAGAACTTCCGCGATAGGTGGGGAGGTCACTGTAATACACCAAAGACTTTTTAGATTCGATAAATCGATAAATTCCAAGAAAGGCGGATGAGAAAATGAAAATGCACTTTTGAATTTTTGATAAAAGCTGGACGTTTCTTAAATAGTATCTGGCTTAAAAGAATTAGTCCCATTTCTGAAACTTAATGTGTAAACCTGTGTTTACAAGTCCAGCTGTCCTACCGAAGAAAGCCAACCGATGCAAATTAACCTACGCCCGTCAAAATTTTAGTCAGCTAAGGAATTGTGGGTTCCTGCAATATTTTTTATCCTGTTCATTTGTAGCAGGACAACATCATACAGAGCCAGGAGGACACTGACCTAAAGGAGGCTCTGTAATCAGTAGAAAAGGTACTTTTTCTCCATGTAGTGCTGTGTGTAGTTAAGGGAAAACACTGAACATGAAAATTCAATTTACAGGACCGCCATTCGGTTGTATTTATCACCAGAGGAACGTTACGGCAGACTTCCCCCTCATTGGGAGACAATAACTTTAATCTACAGCATTCAAAACTCTATGTGATAAACACAACAATGAAATGAACCTGAGATTAAGGCAGGATGGCCACTGTCTTAATCCATAATCTGACTGTATTCAGAAACTTGTGGTAAACTGGAGGCTCTCTCTCAAAATAGTGTAAAGCACTGTCCACCTCAGATGTAGATTTTACTCTTATGAAATATGATCTACATCACACTAAGTTTAACCGTTTACTGTTAGCTGAATCAAAGCAGTATTACAAGCCATAAGGCTAAAAATGGCTTTAGAAAGCAGCTACATTTACTTGGTTTAAGTGATTATATATTATTATACTGTATTTACAATATATATAAACTATTTTGCATATCATGTTTTGGGGTGTGAAAACATTTCTGAAGATTGCAATGATACTGTGCTGGAATTCATGGACAAGAAGATTAAAAAAATTGAAATCTGGTGGTAGTACATTTAAATTTAGAGCAGGTTGTCATTAAATGAGTTTGTAGAAGTGTAAGCTGAGGATGAAATCACAATTATATACCACAGGCACCTTAACTAATGTTGTGAGGTGACTATTTTTTCATGCCAGTAAATTCAGGTGTCAAAACTGACTGATACTTTGCTGTAAAGGAATGTGTTTAATCTAGGGACTCTTCTGATTAGTATAAAGATTAAAGCAAGGAATATGGAAGATTTAACCACTCAACACTAAGCAGAGCTAACGAGAAATATGAATGATTCTTATTTTTGTGAAATTAATCTGAAAATACAATATATTGGAAGGCAGCAGTCACCTGGCATTTTTCAGTTGTGCTACAGCAAATAAGGCATGATATACCTGTTCTTAATCTATTTTCCTTCTGTTGATAACGACCCCCCTGTTGATAAAGTTCACTTGTACCAAAGAAAACTCTAGTGAGCAGTATGACCGTATCTTGTCCCACATCTGGACACGACCTGGCGCGTGATGTCACGTGCAATTTTGCGAGAGGTCTCCCTGGGAAATCCCTTGTCATTTGCTCCATGGGAGGCAGCACGGAAATTGTGGACATCAGCGGCAAAAGTCAAGAACACCTACTTGCCAACATGGAAAACGATAACTTTTTTCTTTCTTTGAAATGATCCATTTTTACTGCCGGCACTAGTTAAACGTACCAAAGAGAAAATTCCGAATAACCATTCCCAGTGGTGGGATAAAAGCCGGATGGATATTTGCACAGGCTGACATATCCTAAAGCTCATTTCTATAGTTCTACACATTTATATTAACTGCTAGCTTTAGATATTTTGAAAATAGCTAGAATGAGCAAAAATAAACATGCAACATTTGATAAAGTTAGCCTGGTGACGTTTGACTAAACTAACGTGTGTTCAGGTATAATCTAGGGCAGTTGAAGATGTGGTTTATGTTACTGCCATGTTCCAGCTGGATAAATCTGGCGTGTAAAATGTTTGTTTCGGCCAAGTTTACTAAAGGCACCATTTTTTTTCCCTCATTGCCTAGAAATTACAGGGTAACTAGAACAGAGTAAATGGGGGGGGGGGGGGGGTTGGTAGAAAGCTTACAGGACTTGTGGAAGCCTGACTGGGCGATGTGATGTCGTATTCAGCCGTTTGAGACGGGTCAGGGCTGGGGGTTGCCATTTTAAGTCTGGGAGCATTCTTTCCGCGAATTCTGTGAGTGCCACCTGAATCCTCGTCAGAACTCCTTCCCGCACCCATGGCGTTAGGTGAGCACACACCCACGGACTTGCCCGCCGCCGCCGCCCCTTTCTCCGCGGCCGGGCGGGGAGCAGCAGCGCTTGCCCTGGGGCTCCAGGAGGTGCCAGCTTTCCGCTCTCTCTTGGAGGAGCCCAAGGGGTGGGGCGTCACCTCCTCGTCCTCCTTGGCCTCGCCGTTCTCGAACAGGGTGGACTCAAAGTGCAGGTACCCGTTGGGGATAGTGCTGTTCTGCTCCAGGCAGAGGTCCGGATTTGGGGGAGACAGGCAGTCGCCCCTCTCCAAGTTCTGATCCGACAGGTAAGTCTGATTCCTGCCTGATGATGGGGCTGCGTTCCCCGGGGGGGTCCCGAAGTCGGCCCTCCCCATGGGGTTGTTCCAAGTGTGCAAATCATTTCGGGGTCCTTGCGGATCCCCGTCGGGCAAGGCGAGGTCCGGCCTGCTCACCATGGAGGTCAAGTCCTGGAGCCTCCTCAGTGGGCTGTAAGGGTGCGAGGAGCGATCATGGCGACCGTACGCATAGCCAGGTCCGGGTCTGAAGGCCGGAGCTGTGGGGAGCGGGACTCCGCCCACCGGCCCGGGTTCGAGATCACTGCCGTACTGGTGGCCATAGGGTGAGATGGAACCAACAGGGGGCTGAAACTCCAGGGGGGTGGAGCAGCACTCCAATGCATCTCGAATTGTCAGTTCGTATGACTGATTCATGCTGTCATGGCTCCATCCTGAAGGAGAAAAAAAAATACGGCGCTGCTGCTTACACTGAGTATTTATTTATTTAAACAAAAAAAAAAACTGAATTTCAAAATCAAAAATATCAATCTATGTTGCTGTAAACAAATCAAACAGATCCCATACCTAAATGAATGCTCAGTTTCTTTTGCAGTACAGTATTCATAACGAGGAAACGTAAAATAACAGTATATTTGTAAAAGCAACCGTACACCTGTACGAAATCTTATGGACCGACAATTCCCCCAAACTAATTAATCCCGTAGGAGCTGCCCACTGACTGTTTTACAGGCTTTACCCTTTAACGCAGATGCCTGAAAATGTGCAATATGTCGTAGAGCCAGTGCGCTATATGCAGCTAGCTATCAATCTGGCCTATCTTGTAACGTTTTGCCAAACGGACCCAGTAACGCTGCAATGTTGCTTAGGCTGACTCAAGGGCATGCATTTGACGCACCATGGTAGCCCCGCTCTACGTGGTACGGGAGTAAAGTTAGCATGGATTTTAAGGCAAAGTATAAGAAGCGTGGATTAAACATATATGAATGCAAGCCGGCTTATGGCACAGCTGATGTTCAGCATCATGCACAAGACAGATCATGAGGTACCCAATCACGTACAGTATGTACTACTTACTCTGTTTTGGTACATGCAGCTCGACAATATCACAAAACAGTTAACACACATGCATGCAGAGTTGCAGACGTACGCATTACCCGACAGATGAATACACGTTGGGGTGGGGGAAAAAACGACACGTTTATTTAACATATTGAAAAACATACGAGAGTTAAAAAAAATCCTCCGAAATCTTACCATTTACATCTCGGTCACAACAAAAACGACCGAAATACTTTCAGATTGTGACATATTGCGTGTATTTTTTCCGATTTGTGAAAGCGGATCTGCAAAATCCCGGCGGCGGCAACAGTAGGCCGGGACCTGCGCTCATATTCTCCACACTTTAGCTCGCTAGCTACAGTAGCTATTACTTTACCGGCGGCCCCTTCAAAACACAAACAGATGCATGTAGCAATTTCACTCTCAAATGCAATGCTTCCTTTTCCCCCGGCCGGAGTTTCTAACTGCTACATACAGTTCACGCTTCCCTATGACGTAACATCTGCACTTTCATTTTAAAATAAATGATAATTGTTTCTTTAGCAGTCGACCTGCCCCTGGTTATATTGCGAGCCTTGGATGTGTGTGCCGGTCTACGAGCAACCAATCGGCGCATACCCATCCCCCCCGGTCTGTGGCAGCAGCAGACTTCACGCACTTAAAAGTGCACGGCACCTCCAAGACAAACTGCTGCATAAGTGTCCATTCACGGAAAGCTTGACCTACCCTCATTACAGTCTTCTGACATGCACGCCTATACACTCCTTTATATTTTAAGTTTATTTCACTGAAGCCCTCTTACAATGTCAGAACAAGCGCACCGTGTTCCACCTTCCTTATAAAGGCGTCATCTGCTAAATCTTGAACTTGTATGTGATTATCAAGCCTTATTTATGCACAAATGAGCCCACCAATTAATAGATCCGAAATATACCGGGAACCCCCGTTGTTTTCCGGCGATATGGCGTGTTACTGAGCCAGTTCTCGGCCGGTCTGGCTCTTCAAAATGGAGTCGGCACTGAAAATCAGGCCACAAAGTGTTAAACGCATTTCGTTAAAGTTCATATTTTAGCGTATTATAGACACTCGTGCTTATAAACGGACACGGGGGTCGTCGTATTTCTTAAGACACCTGCCGCGACTTTTAGCAAAGAGTCCATTTTTACAGTAAGACTATGTGGACACTTAGGGTTTTTTTTTTTTGTTTTTTTGTGCATCATATGACTCAAATTATACAGGAAATGTCTACTACGCGCCAGACTGACGCGATCCTCTGCAAAAATGAGTACATCTGTTAAGTGACACACGTTTTAAATTCTGAGTAAATCGCTCCACGTTACACATTTGATACCTTTTGAGTTGGTATCGTTCATTTCTCGTCTTCCTTTGTACTTTGGTGGAAAAAAAGGACACGAAGGTGGGGGAGCATTACTGCATTAGCCACTGCTACAGCCGCTCCCATCACCCCCCTAATAATAATAATATGGCCTACATTGACAAATCTATTTAATTGCAATGGGTGCGTATTATTTAACTTCTTATTGCTGAAGTACCACTTGGCATTAAACGTGGTTTTTTAGAAATGTGTGGGTGATGCAATCGGAAATTTAAAAGCGGCCCCGACGAACTGCGTCGGTTTATAACGTTTTAAGTAGTTTCACAGGTATGCGGTATATGACGTGACGCGCGCTTGGCAAAACTCCGTACGATGCGGCACTTCGGGTAACAGGATCAGCCGGCCGCGGCTTGTCCGCGCAAAAGAGCAACACTGCCCCATTCAGCGGGATCGGGCTCTGCGGGTCGGCCTAAGACTCGGAGCTCAGACAGCGCCACGCCTGATCAAGCGCATGATTTCCTTTTTCTTTTTTTCCACGGATAGCCATTTGGAGGTTTCTGTTTTTCGGCATCTAGGTCGACTTAATAAATGTGCATGGTCGCTTTTACACTTTGCGGCGAAATAACAAAATCAGATGCCCACAATTGTGTCCATAAGAAATGCAGGATGTGCCATCAAACAAAAAAATACGTGACAGCACACATTGAGTACAAACGAACTGTCCCCCCCAGATTGTACATAGTGCAAATTTGCAGTATGTTACGAAATGGCGCGTGGTGTGGGTTACACGAGTGGGGTGTGGGTTACACGACACTGTATGCTGTGTTCGCTAGCGGCGATTACAGGTTTTTTTTTTTTTAACTATTGGTTTTGTGGTAACTTCATGAAGGACGAAAAGACTGAACGCAATTGATATACTAGCTCAGCTATTGGACCGATACTGTCCTATTGATTACAATGATATCTGGTACAATATCTGGACCTGTTGAAAAATTAAATAATACACGCAGAACACATGTTATTTAACTACATTTGATGCGGTGCTGTACTGTATTTGTCCTGATCTAACGAATTTTATGAAGCATATATCCACATTGCAGCGTACCTCAATGTACCATTTTATTCTGCAGATTAGCAGTCTTATGTTTGTGCACCCTTGTAGTCATGGTGAATGATGGTGATACCGTCTGAAGGGACACATTTTGAAACACACTGATGCGTCGCTCGTGTTAGAAGCTGCCATGCGTCCCTTTCTTTACCTGCACGTGACAGAAACATGTCCTCCACAGCCATCAAAGATGTCTACCTTGACACCTGCATCACGCACAGTACACTGGAGCCGTGACAAATATACACTTCACATCCTGCAAGTTCAAGTCGTGGTGCAAGTCACCATTCATCCGAAGGACTGTCATTTCCATGGAAAGCAGAAGTGGTTAATAATACCACGACAGAGTAAGTACGTCCATACATACAGTGGTGAATTTAATCAACATCACATTCATGAACACGCACACACAGGCTATATGCTGCAAGTGTGACTTGTAAGGGATCTGTAAGACAGCCTCTTTCAAAATGGGCTTCATGCAGATAACGTTTTGTAATCTCTGTAATCTTCTACAAGCCCACAGCATTTAGACACATCTATTTCCTCTGATTCAACATCTTAACGCTGTCAAAATAAAATTCTACTACTTCGTGCTATTTTTGTTGTATGAAAACTACAGTTACTGCACGTCATGTGGTGACTGTGCTTGGGCGGGGCCTGGCATTAATGACTAACACAGGTGCATGCATCCTGTGTGCGTGCCTGTGCGCGTGTGTGTGCGCGTGTTCCGAGTAAGCTGTGAATGCACTCATCTACTTACAGCACAGACCTCTTCCTTGCTGTGGCAGCTGTAGGGAAAGCAGCTAACTCTCATTGCTTGTCACTCAGGAACTGGGCCGCCTCTAGCGGGCTCTGCGCGCTTCCCTCCTCCCTTTTGCTAAATTATGCGCTAGACGTGCGTCTGATTGGCTCGCCGGGCGGCACATGGCAGGAGAACGCGATTATCCCTGCCCACACGCACAACTAGGATTATAATAGTATGGGCGCTAGGCTAGACCGTTCCTGCAAAAAATGCCGGAATCTCAACTTCAAAAAGCATCTTTAAAACTATAGTTTAGTTAAACTGTTTATAATAATATGATGTATCTTAAATAAAATAATTTCAAATTAATGTAAGGCAGCAGCATTTGACCTTATTACTAATTTTTAGGTAGTCTTCAATTAACATTTATTGAGTAGACATGTTTGTCCTGAAATGGCATACAAGTGAGAATCAGAGAACACAGTCAGACAGCAGCCCTGAAGTGACTTAGGTTAAAGGCTTTGCTCAAGGACCCAGGACTGACTGCACTCTGCCAACCACAGGGATTGAACCAGTGACCTTTTGATCAGAGGGCCAGAGTCCGAGCCCACTGTACCACACACTGTACTGCATGGCCTTTGTTCTTATAACCTTTAACGGTTAGATTTCTTTAGAGTTGTACCTTTTAAGCCATAGATATCTGGATATCAACACTTATCTTCTAACCACTTATCCTGGGTAACCACTTATCCATAGGGCACCAGACGGGAGTCCACTGCTAACAGGGCACATGCAGCCAAACACTATGGGAAACTCAAAGACACCAATTAGCCTGACTGCTTGTCTTTGGAGGAAACTGGAGTGCCTGGAACAAACTTACATGACATGGAGAGAACACGCGAACCCACACACGCCTGGAACACGCTAACTAGGAGGCTACCACACCTGCAGTAGCATGTGGATGAAAAAAAGTAAATATAGCAAAAAATGTCAGTAAAAGACGCACATTGATGTCTTATTTACTAATCTTCATTTATCTAAAGTCCATCTTTTGCACGGTCTCTGAAGCGAGCCAGATTTACATTTCACTGCAAGCTGTTCCAATGTAACCGTGCATGTGAAAAATAAAATCTTACATCTAGAATCCTGAGAATTTTGGCCTGGGAGTGTAAAATCAAAGTCTGTCAATCTAATCCATAAAGCAATTTACAATAATATCATTTGACCAAAGTGTCATATATCAAAGAAATAGATTAAATTAACAGAATAGACAGACGGACACACAGACAGACACATGGATAGATAGATAGATAGATAGATAGATAGATAGATAGATAGATAGATAGATAGATAGATAGATAGATAGATAGATGGATGGATGGATGGGTGGATGGATGGATGGATTAGACAAACACTCTCATGCTAGTTTAAAAAGCCAAGGAGACAAAGTGGAATTTTATCATGGTATTAAATGGGTCCAAAGTTGATGCAGTCCTATTATGAAGGTGCAGACCTCCCAGGCTCGGGGCCAGCTTCTGCAAAGGCCAGTCTGCATCTTAGAGCTGTGGCTGGCCCCTGCTAGGGCTGATTAGCATTAGCCGGGGGAAATTAAGAAGTTAAGACTGTCACCAGCCCAGGTCACGCAGACGCCTGCTACTGGTGGTCATTTTTAATTGCTTGCAGCTTCTGCTACCACTTAGAAATGAAAGGTGTTTAACGCTCTGAGGTCATTTAGTTGTCAATGAGCCGCAAATACTGTATAATAATGTCTGTTTGGTTAATGGCTTCTGTTAAGTTTCTCTTATAGGCGTTAGAATGAACTAACCTTGATATTTTGTGTCTTTCATACCTCTTTGTTCTTTGGGGTGATTAATTCCTCCCTCAGTGCTTTCGGCCTCACATTGCGTATGCAGAGCTCATATGTCTTATCACATATTGTATTATTCTTACAATTTGCTTAATTTCTGGCTTTTTGCCAGAAAATGCAAAGTGATGTATGCCTGTCCGGGGTTCAGTGATCAGGCAAAATACTTCAGAACACAGTGAGTACACATACTGTGCTGTATGTTTTGATGTCGTAAACTTATTTGCACATAGCCCAAAACTATCCATATCCAACTCATTCTCTCACCTTTATTTATACAGAGGATGGACAGTGAAGCTGAAACACCTGGTTTTAGACCACAATGATGTATTAGTATGGTGCACAGCTTCTTTGGGGCTTCACAGCGTAACTCCCCCGGATGTGGGAAAGACAGTGACGGTGGACTCATCCGAGAACAATATATTTCACAATGTCCACAGCCCAAGATTTGGCAACATTGAAACCGATGTTTGGCAGGAGTGACCAAAGCTTTGGCTATAGCAGCCTGACAGTGAATATTGACCCAGTGGAGCCCCTGACAAACAGTTTTGGTGGAATAAGGAGAGTTGGCGTGTGCATTTAATTCTGCAGTGAGTTGGTCAGCTGCTGTGGTTTAATGTTTTTTGGATATGATCCAGGTTGGTGCCCGGACGTCCCTGTCAGACAGTTTCCAATGCATCCACAGTTACTCCTACTGGATGTGGTCCGCTGGATACTGTGGCTCTCAATTCAACGCAAAGACTTGCTGTCCTGGTCACAGATGCACCAGCAATTTGTCCTTTGAACTCAGATGTGTCTGCCATTATGTTGTGTGTATTACAATTTTTTTTTGTACAGCTGTGCTATTGCTCTGCTACTTCAACCTTCACTCTCTGCTCTCACTGATGGAATGTGAGATCAGTGAATACTGGCCACCAGGCTGCACATATATAGGCATGACACCTCAAACACTGTATTAGCCACTTTCAGTTTCAATGTTCAGCCTCTGTATTTAGCATGTTTAATTAGTATTTGTATATCTTTATTTCTATTTCTAGCTGTATTTTACTTTTTTGGATTAATTTTTCTGTACTTTTGCCTCAGTTGTATGTTTAATTCTACATCTAATCATAAACGTCAAGCCATCACCGGCACCAAAACAAAGTCCCGGTAATTTGCGAATGAATGATACTGATTCTAATCCAGTGCTTCTTGAGACGCCTACAATCTGTGTTATTCTGCTATATATTTCACCACTTGAATGATGGTCTAAAAGGTAAAAATGTATTCAGTACATCTGCATGTCACATTGCGCTAGAACCCCCACCCCCAAAAAAAAACTTTAACATGTAATGACCACTAGTGTCACCAGGGGGCAGTATAGCACCAAAAAAGTTTCAAATAGCGGAGCGGTTACAAAACAGAGGGATGTCAGAAGGGTCCTTATTTAGAAGGATAATGGGCCTGAGGATAGAAGCTGTGGAGGTTGGTCACTTCTCTTGATCTGTTATCTTGTGCTTCATTGCCTGAATATTACTCTTGTAATATTGTCTTTAACAACCTTCTTCTCCATTCCACTGCCTCAATATTTGTCTTGTTTCGTGCATGCAGCACTATATGAGTCCCTGTTTACAGCCCAGAACTGCCACCTGCTATTTGGGTCAACTAGGCCACCAAGCACACGTCGCAGAGCCCTGTATCAGTGCACCAAGATACCATCGGCAGCTAAAAAAAAATAACAGATAATGTTTCAGTGTCTCTACACCTTAAGTGAAGTGTTTTGGTTCCTGGTGAAAACATTTCTGACATTTACAATAAAATAAAATAAAACCAAAGATATTGGTTAAAAACGTAATAAACGGAAATTAATCTGTATTAAAGAATAATGTACACGTTGAATTTACAATAGGAAAATGAAAATAAACTTGTTTATTTCCAGGATAATGACTA
>JAODLC010000066.1:1900730-1912327 GCA_026781145.1 Hippopotamyrus pictus | reverse complement strand
ATTGTCATCTATACGTTTGATAAGAATAGTACACTTGTATGATTTATCAGTTTCCTCCTCATTTGTGTAACAGTCTCAATTATTGTACAGATGAATTCTGGGTAGATTTTACGTAGTGTCGTAGTGTGAGCGGTATCGGAGTGAAATTAGAGCGAGACAAAGCGACCGCTCCAGCCTTAATTAAAAAACCGCTCCGCGCTCTGACCAAATTCCACCCGCTCCGCTCCTCGCTCATGCTCCGCTCCGCTCACATGCTCTGGCCCCTACCCACTCCCTATCCATTCCACTCCCTCCCTAGGCCCCGCCCCTAGCCACTCCCTATCTATGCCACTCCCTCCCCAGGCCCCACCCTAGCCACTCCCAGTCCGAGCCTCCCCCTCTACTCTGAGCCCTCTGTCAGCGATCTATTTCAGAGTTGCTTATCCTGCTCCCTGGCGATCTGCCTGTCTGCCGCTTTTCACTCCCAGTCAATCCTCTCCGGCCTAATTGGTCCAATTAATAGTTAATTATCTGTCCTATTTTTAGACAGGGGTTCCCGACTCTGGTTCTCAGGGGCCACAGGATATGCCCCCCTCCCCCGCATCGCAGCTTCTTGCTCTGCATTTGACGTTTCCAATGTCACCAGAGGCCTGAATAGGAGGCCCAACCCCCACGGACAAGCCGTACACCCCGAAGCAGCTCCGCGTGAGCTGTGCAGAGTGACCTTGGCACGTTTGACGTGTGTTTTTCCTTACAGGCTCATGCTGGCCTACGAGCAGCATTTAACTGGAGGCGGAGGAGGGAAGCCAGGGCCCCCGCGGGCCCCAGTAGCGGCTCCGTGTGGGAGGGGCGAGCAGCAGAAGGCGAGGGCGCCCCCTGTCATTCACAAGAAGAGAGTTGGCGGCTCACCCTGTCAGGTGGGTGGGTCCAGGTCGGCCATGATGGTTCTGGGACAGGTATGGTGGTGCTTTTTAGTACAGAATAGTTCTATGGGGAGTCTGTGTCTGTCAGTTCCAGAAGTAGAAAGATCCTCCGCCCATTTGTTGTAGGAATCCTTTAATGGTTTGGGATACGGTCAGGAGAACCATCTGACCTGAAAAATCAGCATTGTATCTGTATCTGTCTTCCCTTGTCCTGCAGGACGGCACGGTGGGAGCAAAGGGCGTCGAGGTTCGGAGGAGGGGTCGACCAAACCGGCGGCAGGTTCGAGCCACGGTGAAAGCCCGGCAGGTGGTGAGCTCCCCCCCGAAGGCACCTCCCCCCTGCTCCCAGGACACGCCCCCCCAGGACACACCCCTTCAGCCTCCCCCTGTGCCGCTGCAGCCTGGAGTCCCCTCGGCGCCAGATGCAGCAGCCCACGGGGCGGTGGGGGGGGTGCAGCCCGCATCCTTACCCCCCCTTCAGCCAAAAACTGAGCTGGCTCTCGGACCCCTCTCCCTCCACAAAGGCTTCCACCCCCTCGAGCTATTCAAGGCCCACCTGGGGCTGAGTGGCGAGGAGTGCCTCAGCCCTGCCCCCCAGCCGGTGGGCTCCGCCCTCCGGCCCCCTGTCCTGTTCATTCAGGCCAAAGCGGGGACCCCCGCCGAAAACGGCGGGGCTCAGATTGGAGGACCAGTTGATGCCAGGAGTCCAATGGGATCATTCCAGATCATTCCGCTCGACAACTTGCACGTACGGAAGCTCATGCGGGCCCGGGCGGGGCCCTCTGAGCTGAACTCCTTCACCAGGAAGCTGTTGGCCCAGGACCTCAGCAAGGTCTGCAGACCCTCCTGCCCCCAGCCTGGGGCTCCAGAGCAGCTGCTGCCCCTCAACTTAAGCAAGCGCGGGAGTGTTGATTCTGAGCGACCCGACGACGCAGCTAAGAAGATGAGATCAGACCGGGGTGGCTCCAGTGGCACCGGTCTGGGCCTGAAGGTGACCATACCCGGCATGCTGGCTCAGCCGACCCAGGAGGAGCCGGCCGACCTGAGTTCGCCCAGACGTGCTAGAGCCTGTGTTCAGGAACGGGCCGCCCACTCCGCAGGAGTCGCGGAAAACTCGACTGAGGTGCAGGGACACCCAGCGTGTGTGAAACCAGAAAACGACGGCGTCGATCCGCGAGGTTGTGCCGATAACAAGATGACTGATGTCAAAATGTCCCCCCCAGAAACACCCACCAACCCCTGTCTGGACCGGATCTGCTGGCCCCCACCCCGATGTGGCTGCATAGACACACATGCAGCTGTACCATACCACTGAACTCATAACACACAGAGCCCCCCCCCCAATCTCAATGCACATACAAATAATTATTCTAATAACAACCGCTGTGTGTTTTTATAAATTATTCCATAGATGTTTTGATCCAAAGCAGCTTGGTTTTATATTTTTGGATGTTTATACTATTGCGATTCAGGTTTCAAGATTCTTCCTCACAGTTACTGAAGCCCATCCTGGGACTTGAACCAGTAACCTACTGGGAACAAGGCTGCAGCCTTTCACCGCCGTGCCACCCTTGGCTAGCCCTTGCTGTACCGTTCATCGTTTAACTCTCCTGCTCGACAGTGAGTCGGCCCTGACACAAAGCGCCTCGTTCATTAAGGTTCCTCTTTCTCCTGTAAGGGTTACTCTTTTTTTAAAAAAATAACATCACTGTATAAATTTGTCTGTGGCCCAGATATCGTTATTTCCAATTTAGGTTGCCCCCAGGGCCGTCTGTACTCACGTGTGGGGCCGGTACAGATATAGGTGGGCTGCCTCGATATTTGGTGATACTTGTGGCGTTTCTTCACATAACTTGCATCCTGCTGTAAGGACATTTTATGGTTTGAGTTAAGGGCAACTAACCAGCCCAACCACAACTGCTCTAACAAGATCTGTAAGCTCCTTGCATCTCAATTCCTGTTTCAAGATTAAGCAGAGATTGGGTTGTGTTGTTTTTTTTTTTTAATTATTATTATTAACGACTCGGTACAACACTGCTGCTCTCCCGCATGCTGAACATAAACATTTGTATTTATAACCGTTATTTATTGGTTATATTCTAAGGCCACGTTCTGCTGATTGCCACGAAGTTGATAATGGTGTCGGTGATTGGAGAAATGCGTAACTTAACGTAACTTATTTATTCTTCATTGAGTTTTGCGCACTTAAATATTTATTCCCTTCACGCCATCCTGGCACGTCCGCTCCTTTTCGTGCGGTGGAGGGGGGCCGTTATGACTCCGAGCTCGTGTGCGGTCCGACCGCGAGGCAAACTCAGCCGCAGCAATTATGGTTTACAGCCTAACGTTAAGAATGCTATTTGACTATACAGGCTCCGCTAACGTGCTTGCGGAGGCTTGAAGGTGGACATACTGCTTAATGTGTATAATTATTATTTTGAAGTAACGTACTACTTTACGGTAATTTTTAAATGGGAGTTATTAAAGAGTTTGATTTAAATGCCATACCTTTTTCCTTTTCGGTTCATGAACTATTTCTTATTGTGTGATTTATTTTATGTTTTTTTTTTGTATTTAAACTTTTTATTTAATATTTCAAGTTGTAGCCTTTTGTTTTTTTTTTTTTAATCGTCCGTTTATGTTCAGTTATGCATGTGATTGAAAGTAGGGTTGTGTGCGTTAGTCAGTGGGATATAAAACTGAGTTACGGTATAGATTTAATAGTACCAGGTCAAAACAAGCCAGGAGAATTCAAAAGCCGAGGTGTGTTACAGTATACGTGTTTTTTTTTACGCGATTATTTTTCACTACTTGAACAACAGACACTAATTTTGGACGATCTGCATCTCTCTAAACCTGTGTATCAGTATGTTCCCCTTTCGCCTACATTCCTTTCTTGTACAGACAAAGTCTCGCCAGAGTTCGTTGGATTCGCGGGCCCACGGTTATGCAATATGTAACAGTTTTCAACGTTTAAAATTTTGTTAAAAGGTGGTTATTTTATGTGCATTAACACTGTATATTTATATTAAATTTTTATCTGTTCACTTTCATTTTTCCTTCTTTTAAATAAAATGTGTTACGAAATTATTGGTTCAATTGGACCTAATATGCAGACAACGTGACCCACAGTCGCATTTATGTCCTGTAGGGGGAGACAGAGTTACTTTTTTGGAAAATCTGTCATTTAATTTAGCGTTCATTTTGCATAGACTGGGATTTGAGGCAAGGAAATCCAGCCGCTTTGAGTCTTGTCTAAACTCTTGAGACGTATGGTCGTTAAAAACATCAGTTTTGTGATTTTCATTGTTTTTGTTTAAATGCAAATGGTTTAAAATGGTAATACGAGTCGGCAGCAGGAAAGGTTGTAAATGCTTCAGCAAAGATCCACCAAATACATGCACGAGTGTGCCCTTCATAACTGACAAACTTTTGCATTTGAACATTTAGGATCGGACAGGCATTGTTTTCACCTCAGAATGTTCCATCTTCTCATCCTACAGAACACAAGCATTTTCAGTTTTATTTTTCTATTCTTTCTTTTTTGGTTTCTATAAACCCTTGACCATTTCCCTAGTGTTTGGAAACCGATTTTTGGAAAAGGGTTGCCTTGTTTGACCCATGGCTGCTTCTGTGGGATTTACAATAGGTGTTTCATTCGTGGCACTTCATACTTTATCGGCCAACCAGCTGCCTCAATCAGCTGAGGCTCGTCACCTCTGCGGCCAATCACATGCGGGCACCGTGTAGTTCCAGCCTATCGGGGACATCCCGGTGAATCTTTGCTTACTTGAGCAGTACTCGGACACACAAATTCAGCCTCTTCTGAGCCAAAACCGTAAATCTTTCTCTTTCTTTCCATTTCTTCTTGGCCTCGTCTGTAAGTGTATTAAGTTGGAGCAATGCTAGCACTGCTCTTTTGGTTTTCTGCTGGCTAATCACCCAGAAAAGTGCATAAAAGCCTGTCAGCCATACCCATGATGCTAGAACAAAGGGGGGGGGGGGGGGGGGGGGGGGGGGTCCTATGAGTGAAACTAGCCTTGGCTGTCACATGGACCCATGGACACAGCCCTGGTCTGGTATGTACATGCCGAGACGGGCTAAATTTCCAGTAATTGCACGCATTTGGTTGCCCATCCTTTTAAACCTGCCATCTCAGATCTGTGATTGCACTGGATTCAGTGTCTGTGGTTTACTGGAGTCGATAAGAGGCCGTGAATCAACATGATCCACGTTCGTTTCCGTTTGCCTCGATCCCCACCACCTTGGCTTCCTTTACCGGCCCGCTCCACCTCCACCGTCTCCCAGGTTCCCCAGCTTTAGTTACGTGCCATGTGGGGGGGGGGGGGCGTCTAATCCCTTTTCCTGCTTCCTTGGCCTCATCCCTGTCTGACTGCTGGGACTGACTGGGCAGGTGGTGCCGCTGCATGTGTTTGGTAGCTGTGCCTGTTCTGCACGTGTTTCTCAGAAGCTCTTTTGTAAACATACTACCTGTTTATTCATGATCCTGTAAACACAAAATGGAAAGTACTGGAACCCTGTGAGACTGGCAGAGTTTTTTAATTGCCTCCTTTCTGATCTGACCCCAATCCCCCGCTAAATGACATGGAGATGATCATTACTGCTTTTGTATCACTGCCTCATGCATATCTTCAACTTCTCTGTCGCCCTGGCAACCGTGCCATTGCCACTCTGACCTGGACTGTTCCAAGGCAGGCCCCCCCCCCCCCCACCAGGCAAGGGGGTGTCTTCCATGCTTTCCAGCTATGGCTCCAGATCCCATTTGTGGTGCTCCAACCCCATCCCACCCCGGGCCCTCCTTGAACTAATAACTGCCTGGCTGCCTTGTTGCTGACATCATCACCAAATGCCCTTCGGGGTCCGTAACTCACGGTGACGGAAAACCGGACTCCGACTTCCCAGATCTCAGGATCATATTCATCAACATCACTAAAATATCAAGGGCACAGTGAAGCCCGATAAGACCTGCTATCTAAGACCCGCTATCTAAGACCCGCTATCTAACGGGCCGCACTGGGAGCTGCACCCTCAGACATCTGCCCCTCGCTGTGTTTTTTTTTTTTTTTTATATATAACTTAATTTTATTAATTTTCCAAACAATACATACAAATAAGTCAAAAACAAGTAATCGTACCAGTGTCACGCATAAATCGAGCATACAACTCTAAACATTAGATTTCCATATCCCCAGTGGTGCCTCTGAGAAGGGAATTATATGTGGTCCACTTGGGCCATTTTCCCCCAAAAACCGTTTGTTGAACCACCAACTCCTGGTGGTTGACTTTTTAGCCGATGTAAAATTTTCACCAAATATATGTCATTGCCAGAAACCACCTCTCTTTTCAAATTTCCCAAATATAATGATTCAAAAATCTTGGGCAAATTATATCCTAGTATTCTCCTCAACTGTGACCATACATCCTCCCAAAACTTTCTCGCTGTGTCTTTATAAACATTTCCCAAAACTATTCCTCAATACAGTATCTATAAGCAGGGCTCATCCACTCTTCCTGCCTTATATCTTTAGGACTGCTTATGACCCTGAAATTAAATCTTACACACAACAAGATGTACATTTAATAGCCTAAGAAAAGGTCGAGGTAATGAAATTCACTGGCAGATGCACGACATTTACACCAAATTTGAGGCTGAAACAAAGTGTTTCAAAGTAGGGTGCTTTTAAAATATAAATACGATATTCAAACGAACAACGCGTCTTAAGTTAAAATATCTATATATTGATCAATAATTTCATTTGTTAGCGTCGTGTTTTTTTTGGTCAGATTACTAATGAAGTACTTAATTTGTCTTGCTTAGATCGTTAATATTGCAGAACAGTGTAGCTAATGTTGTGTCGTTTTTGGAGCAGTGTTATCCTTTTACTTGTGTTTACTATACCATCTAATGGTCAAATATGGGAATAACAAGACTTTAAGGTTTATTCACTGTATTTCCCACTTAAACCAAAGACATGAATGTGGTGCATTAAGGTTAGTTACATTAAAAAACTAGAGGGACAGCCAGCTCGATACCCAAGAAATCTATTCGGTAAAAACACACTGATTCTACATTAAATGAAAACGAAGTATTAAAATACACTGACGTGCGCACACAAATAACATCTAAAGAGGATATCAGGTTATTAAAAATGAATATCATCGGCGCGGAACTGGGATCAAAAATAGGCCCTGGATGATGTGGCTCCCACGGTAAAATTTTGCCGACCCACATATCCAACAGCAGGCAAGTGCGCGGTGATGGGGGCAGAGAGATATTCCCCCGTGATGTTCCAAGTGCCCTTTTTCTATAAATGCACAACGTACCGAGAGACCCCCCCATCGCGAATATTCGTCGAAGTGTGCCCCTCCTCTCCATCGCATAAAAACCGATTGGCCACGCCCTCTGTTCGAGCACCTACCCCTCGAAAAAATCTGTGCACGTCTTTCCCCTTCAGCCTAGGCGCGTAGCCAGTAATGGGCCAGGGCGGCACTGGCCCGCCTACATTACTCCCTGGCCCACCCAGGCAAGTTTGATCAAAATACATTTTTAGTTTATTTTTATTATTCAAATGTATTAAAAAATATATATTCATATAAACCTGATTTATTTATTCATTGCCGAATAAAATCAGGTTTATATGAATATATTTTCTTTAATTATTAAGTAATATTTTTTCTAGCCGGCTCACTTTTTCAATGGCCCGCCCAAAATACAATTTCTGCCTACGCCACTGCTTCAGCCTATCAGAAAAATGCCTATGCCCCATGCCAAGCCAATGTTCTGACGATATGACCTACTTTGTCGAGTTATGCTACCATAGTGCTAATCAATAGTGCTAACCCTAACCATAACTCTAATAATTTGGGGCCTTAGGGTGAAACAACGGGTTGTTGCAAAGCAGGAAATATGCTACAAAAGCCAGCTAAAGTGTGATTTCCCATCCTATAGGATCGCAGATCTATCATAAAAACACATTTTGATGCTTGGAAATGCCATACGTTTTCTAACCATAACCCTAGCCTAACCCTAACCTTAACCTTATTTTTAGGCCTTACGGTGAAACAACAGGCTATTGCGAAGTAGGAAATATGCTACTAAAGCCAGCTAAAGTGTGATTTCCCATCCTATGGGGCCTCAGATCTATCACAAAAACACATTTTAATTCCTGGAAATGCCATAATTTTTCCTAACCCTAACCCTAGCCTAACTCTAATCCTTATTTGGGACCTTAGGGTGAAACAACAGGATGTTACAAAGTAGGAAATATGCTACTAAAGCCAGCTAAAGTGTGATTTCCCATCCTATGGGGCCCCACATTATTTGGCTTTCTTTACAAATCATTCATACCAAATAAATATTAATATTGCAGATACTCAGAACGTGCTTAATACTATATTAAAAGTACACTTTGCAGTTGAAATTACATACCAATAATGCCTTCAAAGACAAAAATGCTGTAAAAGACGGACAAGACGAGTCTCTACGTTGTGACTTCAACAATATGGGCTCCTACCCATGACATCATTAAACAAGGAGCGATTCGCAGACGCGTTGTTTTGAATTAGGCGTCAAAAGAGCAAAGGAATAAACTTTCACAAATAACACACTGAATTGCTTAGAATAAAATACACTGGTAACAGAACAATTACTATTAGTATGAGTAGGGATGTTACTGTAAATCTGAAGAAATATGGGACTTGGGACACCGGAACACAGAGTGAGACAGGAAATTCTTATGGGATGCTTAGTTTTAAATTATACCAATCTCTTTTCTAGGTTTTCCATGACTGCGGGTACCCTGACAGGTTAACGCAGTGTTTTTCAACCTTGGGGTCGCCTGGAATTCAAATGGAGTCCCCTGAAATGTCTAGTAATTGATTAAAAAAAATACTGATAAAAACATTTTTTTCAACTAATTATTATTCTTTTAAAAATATGATTAAAACACCAAATACAATCTCAAACAACTGTATTCTTTCACGTTCATAAATATCAAAAAATATTAGAGATGCACCGATCTTATATTCGGATCGGTATCGGCGCCGATCCAGACCTATTTGACGGATCGGGTATCGGCCATCGGCCATGCGTGACCGATCCACGTCCTGTACTTACTTATTTAGTTTTTGGCAATCTCTAAAAATATAACTCCTATTTCGTGTTAAATCTGTACAATTAATCGCACGACAGCTCTTTCCCATTTTACATGTATTTTTTGCGGCATTCAAATCGAACGCTAACGCTGCCCCTCAGTCTTTTTTGCTACTCAATGGGCTATACTCAAGAGGGCTGCCAACGCAACAAAATTGTGTATACATGTTTTGAAGATACACTGTATTCATATTGAACTTGAAGTGCCTCAAAACGCTTAAAACAAGACGTACAAACAAGGTGGATCAGTACGCTATGTATTAATTTTTTGTCGTACATTTTTTCAATCTGTATTTACTAGCTTAAAAATTAATATATAAAGTATAACAAAGTAAAAAGAGCTCTTGCATCGGAATCTATATCGGTATCGGCAGTTGTGTATCGGAATCGGGTCGGAACTGAAAAAATGTGGATCGGCCCATCCCTAATATATTTAAATGAGTTCAAATAAAATTATCGTTATCACCTTAAGCCTTGTAAAGGCAAGCTCGCCTAACTGTACACTTTGTGCACAAATCTGACTACTCTGTATTTGCGACACGGCATAACAAACATGATCAAAAACTAATTATAGAAAAAAAATGTCTATGGGGTCGTCAGAAATATGTGATGTCAAAATGGGGTCACAGGCCAAAAAAGGTTGGGAACTACGGTGTTAACATGAGAGCATAATGAATGCGTATAATGCATTGTGTTTACATAATCCCCAGGAGCTTGTTTGTGTTTACAGATATTTCAACCTCTGTTCACCCCAAAAATCCTCTATCTTAAAAATAAACATAATACAATTTATGTACACGCCTCTGATACAGTAGTATTTAAATTACTGTAACAATTATAGACTTTTTTTCTTAAGTGGGCTAATTGCTTGCATTTATAAATATTATTGTTTTGGGTAAATTGACCATAGCAAAGGTTTTCTTTATTTTTTTTGTGAAGATAAACATCATTCCAAAAGTTGTTGAAAACGACCAGTACATAATTCCATTTTGGTATTTAGCATCAGCATTATCAACATTAGCAGTGCAGCCCAGCTAAATCCCCGCACATCTTGTATGTTGTAGATCAGGGTTGCTGTTCAGACAACCATGAAGCTGGATATTCATCTTGACTGTCCAATCTCATGTCTTTCCTTTACCTCAAGAGTCCAACATCTTATGATTCATGGAAAAATAATAGTTTTACAATGCAAATGAAAGCTGCCGTGTTCTAATTACGTAGCACAACAGTGGAACAAGATTATCTGCCATCCTGTGGCAGACAGTCAACACAGCAGTAATTGTGACGACAGGGTTTATCATACGCTGACAACTATCCGGTCCCTGGGGGTTCAACCACAAGCCCCTCCATCTTGTCCAACGCACCTCCAAGCTTAATTCCAGAAGGTTCCGTACCCCCACATCAGCCCCATTCCAAAGGTTTAATGGCCTCAATCTTAATGTAGGAAATACAACTACTTCTTCACACGTGCTGGTAAAGTCTTAAGCTTTGGGTATTTAACCAATGCTGTCATTACATCACGTACATATATTTTTGCATTTAATCATTTTATTTTTTTCCCGTTCTGATGCATCATTAACCAAGAAAATAGTTACCATATGTTTCACCTGGGTTTGGAGGCCTTCCTGTCTCTGTTTGTGGATGCTAAAGGGGTGTAGCCCAGCATGCTAGGTCTCGCGGCCACCGCCTGGCTGTATGTCTACACACGTGCTTTTTTCACCAATGGCCTGGCTTCCCCCCTTTCCCCAGATTGATTCTGAAATGCATGCATGCCCTAAAAACAACAGCACTTGAGTCTTTCTGCTATGATTAGTGCTCCTTGTTTGACATGAGTGGCCTAGCTAGCGCCTTCCATCTTTCTGTCCGTCTGTGACATTTTTATGGCTTTCAAATTACCAGGGGAGGCTTTAAAGGCAGTTCCCCACATCACACAGCGTTCACTTACCGCAGTGGACATTTTTTACTCCTCCTTACACCAAAGCAGCAATAAAATCTGACCTCTTCCCCTCCTAACAAAAATCTAATTTTAAAATATTGAACGTAATAACAATATTAAGACATAAGTATTGTAGGTGACACTTGAAAAAAAACTTAATTCAGTGACAAATTGTGGAAGAACCAGGTACATGATTATCAGCTTCAGTGTGATTTTCATGGTTAATCCCCCATGATAGTAACTCTCAGAATACAGTGGTACCTCAGTTCTTAGAACTCGAATTTCTTAAAAGTCGAATCAACCAATTTGAAAAAAAATGAGATAAAACTCGATCTGAATCTCAGAAGACAAACTGTGAACGCTGACCTAAGATAACTTGTACACGGGGGAAATGAGTCACGCAGCACGTTAGCGGAAACAAAGGGTAACGCTTCAGTCGCAGCCTCACATTTGCTGTGATAGCATTGTGCATGTTTACACTAGCTGATTACATATATTTAGACAGTAACAATACATTTAGACAATGAGAGACAGTAACAGTAATTATTATTATATAATAAAATACATTTTAAAATAAAGATTTCTT
>JAODLC010000066.1:1876120-1888916 GCA_026781145.1 Hippopotamyrus pictus | reverse complement strand
CCCTCTGATATTAACCCTCCTTCCTGTGGGGTGGAGGAGCGTGTTGTCAGCTGACATCAGGGATTAAGCAATGACATCATTCATTCAGAGCAGTGTTTGACTGGATGATCGTAATGCCTCCTGTCTGCGGCACATCCAATGAGGAAGAGACACGGTGTGGATTACATCAGTGTTTCGCCGCTGACATCATTGTCGCACTGCAAGGTTGCCGTGCCGACGGGACAGAGGTGCCAGGATCCAAGGAGGACGAGCGCCGGGAGCCTCAGTCCTGATACATGTGTCCCACTGGCAGAGAGCAGGTTGCCTGTCTGTATGGAGCCAGCTTGTGACCGTTCCTCAGTTTCCCCAGCAGGGCGGCACCAGAGAGCAGTGGGTCAGATGGCCTTCCCGCAGGCAGTCCCGTCACGAAGGGCATCAGTGTCATCTACGCATGGCTGTCTGCACCTTAACTGGAAACAATCTTCTGGGGTTAGAAACGAGTGTTTATCAGTGGCCAGCAAAGGACACTTAGTGGTCACTGTATGGCATCAGTAAAAGGTAAATATTGACGAATGCTCGCTCTCTTAAGAAGTTTCTCTGTAATCGTTAAATCTACACGGGACTATTTCTGTCCTGAGTCACCCCGATTTATCCTGCCACCGACATAGCCTGTTGCTGTTATTCAGAAGGGTCTCCTTCAACATCGTCTCCTTTCAGTTACCCTGTAGTCAAGTCAAGTGAGCATTATTGTGATAACGTCTATATACAGGTATAAAGTGTCGTGAAATGGTCCCCCCCCCCCACCTCCCCGGACCACAGCGCGACATACAGACAGCAAATCATAGGGAAGGGTTTGTCACAGGACTCACACTGCAAAACAGAGGACAACGCAGATGCAGACGCAGGCCGACAGCAGCGTGTAACTTTCCTCCGTGGCGATAAACCGTCCGAATCATCGCACGCAGTGTTTTCGGACGTCTTGCCATCTTCAATCCCCCAAAAGGCCGCCGTACGGGTCCAGGCACTTAAACACCTCGACTGCATAAAAACAGGAACGGCTGGAAGGCTCTCGCAGGAGCCGGGCAACAGTGACTCTCACGCGGGCCGAGAGGGACGGGAGTCCGTGGGCGCGGTGTCAGGAACGCTTATCGGGGGCCCCCGCTGGCAGTTTTGACGAGGTCCTGAGCATGGCAGGGGCCAGCTTCAGTATGTGAGTCACCGTGCCCTTCGAGAAGCGGAATCTTCACGTACGCCTGGGCCGCTTCATACATCAGAGCAATCCATGTCCACGGCTGAATCACAGGAAGTGGCGTCTTATTTTTAAATCCGCATCCGTTAGCGGAAGGCTATACCTGAAGCTTGGAGACTTGGGCTTTTGGACTGAGCCTGCCGCTTATTCATGGATGATTTTCTAGCTGGTTTTGCAATTATGTGGGGGGGCGGGGAGGGGCGAAGTGGGTGCAGGGAAGGCGAGATGAGGAGGGGAAGGAAAGAAGGAAGATGGGTGTAAGTGCACTGGGAGAAAATTGAGACAAGGGTACGAGAGATCCTGTGGGTACTCTGCCTGCTCTGGGTTGACCCGGTGTGGCAGTGGCGTACTCAGTTATGGGGGCACGTACAGGGGTTGGCAGGGGATTGTGGGATGGAACGGCAGCACAAGGGGGCCGGCTGTTCAATTTGACACTGCGGCTGAGTTGCTCTCGCCGCGAGATTAGCTGTGCTTGGTGAGCGCGGTGTGTGTGTGAGCCAGCGAGAGGCAGAGGGGGGCTGTACGCCAGGCCACAATTTGCTGAGGTAAGCGTACTGCGACATCAGAGCCAGGATGGGCCGGGAGGGCTGGCTGGGTGGGTGTGTGGGGGGGGGCTATGACAGTCCACAGAGGCATGCTGGGTAAGCTGCTGCATACGTAGAGATCCGTCCCTTGGGCCGTGTGCACACCACCTTCATCCGTCCTGTCAGGCTCTGATGAACAAAAACGCCGTCCTGGTGCAAGAATTAGCATCAGTGCCGTGGCCCTGCTTTTTTAAAAGCGTCTATTTGACCCCCTCGTAGAAAGAAGCTATTTGCGATCCCTCCTTTAACAGCTGGGTATTTTACTGCAGTAATTACCTCCCAACAGCAGGGGTCCCCGCAGAAATCGAACAACCTTCAGGTTTCAGGGCTCCTTAGCTGCCAATCCCACTGTGTAAGCTGTGGCTCAGAGGGATAGATAAATGAGCAAAGCAGATGGCACATGGTCTGTCTCCTGGTCCCAAGACGGACAGGGGTGCTCTAGACAGGACGTAGACAGAGTCGATTTGGATGTTTGTTTTCTGTGACGCAGTGAGCCACGCTGTGTGTTTTACTCTGTCGGCTTCTGCTTATTTTATAATAGGAGAGAGCTGTTTAGTGCGGAAGGGCGGGGCGAGCGGGTCACGCAGCTCTCAGCGAGCTTCCAGAAGTTTCCTCAGGCAGAAAAGCCCGCCAAATGGCATGTCATTTTTTTTTTTTTATCTCTGTTTATGCGTGTATTGTATTACGTTCTTATCATAAATGCTTCATAATGTGGGTGGGGGGGGGCCTTCTGATGGATAAAAATGCCCACGACGAATCAATAGCTACGCATGTGCAGTAAGTCAGTCGTGAAACTTGGCTATTACATTACTCACGTTTAATCACGGAATGTTTGTTTTTTTTTTCTTGTTAAACCAGAAGCAGTCACCCAGTATTATGTCGGTACCAGTTTGGAAACTGGGAAGAGGTGGCCAAGGTCCACATGTGAAATTACTGTAGAGGCTCATTTAATTATCATTAGATATTATAAACATTGAAATTATAGTTATATTTTATATCTGTCACATCTGACATAAAATTAAATTAAGGCAATAATTACCATTCATGACATGAAAACTATATAAAGATATAGAACGGAAAACACATTTACAGATAATCATCAGCGATGTCACCAAATGTGATGAGATATTTGTGAATTGCTGAGCTGCCCTGGAAGCCGTCACCCCATTTGTCCATGTAGTGTGATTGACAGGTCTGGTCCCGCCCCCTTCAAATAGTGACAGAGAGAGATGTGTGGCAGGATGGAGTGGGAGCAGGAAACTGCTGACTATCCGCTCTCCTCTTCTGGCAGTGTGTGTGTGTGTGTGTGTACAGGAATTGCTATCTTTGTGATGTCAAGCTGGTCCCACATTAACTTCTGAACAACTCACATAAAACATTTTCAAGTGCTAACCCTATGTTATTCTTTTTGTGAATAATGGTTACTAATCATTAATCTAATCAAAACAAAATGTTAGTGTGTGTGCGCACAAAAGTCTTATCCTCCTATCTAGTTTAAAATTAACCCAGAAGGTGTTGACGGTGTCTTCGGCTCCAAGTGTCTATTTTACCCATAATCCACTGGGGAGGAACCCTCTCCTGTCGAGTTCCATAAACTGAGTGTTACTTTCTGAGCGGCTGTGGTTCTGTCCCTGAAGCACGCCGAGCTTCACATCAGCCAGGCGTTTCCTCCGGGAACAGCCGTGTTACAGGGTCACGTGACCCACCACGTATGACAGGTACACCAAGAATGATCCATGATCCGTCAGCCTGCGGACAGCATCTGCTAAGGAAATAAGGCACAGAGCAGCAGAGCAGTCTGGGAAACGCATTAAGACGGCAGCCAGCTCCAGACCCTGGAGCTTCTGACGAGAGCAACATGAGTCCACCCGGAGTGTGTGCTCTTGGTTTTGTGACGTATCTGGAGGAAAATCACGGTATTTAATTACACTTAATAGTCAGCTATCATTGCAGTGTGGATAAAGGGTCTGGTAATGCATCTCGTCTCAGTCCCTCTCTCTTTTCCAAACTGGATTAAATATATTTAGCAGAAGAACAAGCACAATTCCACCTTCTTATTCTGTGCAGTGCTGATTTACTTTCTCTACTCACCCTCGACTCACCCACTGTAGTGCATATATTTACATAGAACTGACAGGTTAGTCTTGCGGTTCCTGTTCTGCAGGAGCTGTGTCGAGCACTGACACTCACTGATACTCATTGGAACTCACTGACACTCACTGAGACACATTGACACTCACTGAAACTCACTGAAACTCACTGACACACACTGACAGTCACTGAAACTCACTGACACTCACTGACTTAAGAGAACCTATTTCTTTCCATGCTTCTGTTTAGTACCAAAAACTTTAATTTAGCTCAGGTAATTCATATTTGCAGAAGGAAAAATATTATTTTCTCTGGAGTGTATACAGGGGTGGAGCCACAGGGGCAGCTGAAATCTGATTGGCCCTCAGAAAGCCCCTCCCCTGTCACTCAACGATTCAAAACATACCATTGGCCAATGAGAAGGTTTGCCCTTCCATATGAATCATGGCTTCTGTTATGCACCCCATCTAAAATAAAAGTCATAGAATCGCCGCATAGAACAACATTGTATTATTTTTGGAGGGAAAAATGACAGCACAACCCTGAGAATCACTGGGGTATATCTGACTAAGGGGTAATTCTTATCTCATCTAAGACACATTAATGTCCAAAGAATGATTGATGCACTGTAATAATTTAGTGCACAGGCAAATGACAGGAGCTTCATCCTGTGGTTTCTCACTGCAGTATCCAACGTCACATGCGGAGATGTAATGGTGGAGCTTCAAATTGAGGAGCCATGCAGGAGATGTTAAGTGGCTTGGGAGGGGGGATTTATGCCGTTCATAAAAGCAGTCCCCCCACACCCATGCAAAAAGCATCTTCACATACATATCATAAAGCATTTTTTTTGTCTTGAGGTAAAAATAACCCCCCCCCCCCCCCCCGTTCCTTAGCGCTGCTAGAAAATTCCATTATTCCACTTTGGCGTCAAGTCTGGAGATTTCCTCCGCTGCTCAGTGTCGCACACAGACCCCGCCTCCTCTTTGATGGTTTGTGATTGGACACCACCAGCCATCTGTCATGTTGTATGTGGCGGTCTCTATGGCAACATGGCATCTCACATCCTGATAGGTTATTCTCCTATTTCCATGGACCCACGGTAAACGTTGGAGTAACGTATCAGTGCCCATCCTCCTCCTCCTCTTCCTCTCAGCCGTCAGGGTGGCCTCTCTCATTGCCCCCACCTCCCCCCCCCACAGTTTATTCTCTAGGTTTCTGCCGTGTCCACAGGCCTTTGATGGTACCGTCCCAGCCCACTGGTACATGTGGGATTATTATTGCCGGGAAACTGCAGGACCGGCCAGAACCGGCTTGTGTATCCATCACACAAAGCACAGTAAGGGGGGGGCTGCTTAATCTCACTCCCCTCCCCCAACTCACACAGCTTGCCTGAGAATATGCAGAGGGAGTAGGAAGAACCTGTTTGTGCCACACATTTGGTCACACACACACACACACAAAGACAGACACACACATAGACAGAAAGACACACACACACACGCATAGACAGACACACACATACAGACACACACACACACACACACACACACATACAGACACACACATAGACAGACACACACATACAGACACACACATAAACACACATAGACAGACACACACATAGACAGACACACATAGACAGACACACACAGACAGACACACACATAGACAGACACACATATAGACAGACACACACACACAGGCACACACATAGACAGACACACACACACAGACAGACACACACACATACAAACACACACATACAGACACACACATAGACAGACACACACATACAGACACACACATACAGACACACACATATACAGACACACTCATAGACAGACACACACATACAGACACACACATATAGACACACACATACAGACACACACATACAGACACACATATAGACAGTCACACACATACAGACACATACAGACACATACAGACACACACACATAGACAGACACACACATACAGACACACACATAGACAGACACACATATAGACAGACACACACACACACACACAGACAGACACACACATAGACAGACACACACACATACAGACACACACATAGACAGACACACACACACATAGACAGACACACATACAGACACACACACACACATACAGACACACACACACATACACACACACACACACACACAGACACACACACATACACAGACACACACATAGACAGACACACACATACAGATTAACAGAGATTAATATGGCCGTGTTTGATGTGTCTGTTTCTGGGAAGTGTCCTGGCAGGAGCTTGGTGAATCGGCATTAGCATGAGTGCCCTTGTGCTGCGGAGTGAAGGGGGGGGGCAAGACGGCGGTGGGGGGGGGGCTGCTGTGTGATTATCAGAGAGGATAAATCGAGCAAATTCGGAGCAGATGCGAGTCTTCCGGGCAGCGGAGTCCCAGAAACTTCCAGATTTCGGCTGTAAGATGAACTGATTTTCAGACGTTCCTGGTTTCACCCGGTTTGTTACAAATTTGTAAGGTTATAAATATGCCAGCATTACCCTGCCACCGTTTGCATATTTGCATGATTACTATTATGAATATTAACACTGAAATGTATTCCCCATGGGGGCCTCACCCCCTGCAGTGGTCATTCAAGGATTTTTTTTAAGGGGGGGCATAAAAGAGAGCATAGTTCTTACATAGGGGCAGACCTTATCATCAGCCAATGATATGTTCTGAATCGATGATTGACAGGGGCACTCTGCGAGCCAATCAGCTTTTACCTGGGGCCAGAGCACCTGTGGGCCCGCCCCTGTATACGCCCCTTATTTCCTGTTTGAAAGCAGCCAATCCGTCTCTTCGGAGCCTCATCATAGACACGCCAGGTTCACCCCGTTGCTATTTCTGCAAAGTCCTCTACAAAAATGCGGCGGTTGCGAGGGAGTAAATAATAATGGATTATAATGTCAGGTCGTGCTGGTGTGCGGAGAAGAGGACAGAGGGATGGGGGAGGGGGCGGAGAATTTTCTGCGGAGGGCTGTCTGCTGACCTCAGCCGTACCTGTGACTCAGAGTCGTCCACCAGTCGGGGATTTGCTGGACGGCGGAAGCTCTCCTTCACCCCACAGAGCGAGCCTTTGTACCCCTGGGGGGGGGGGCTCTATCTGGATCGCAAGGGGTCCTTTTTAAAAACTCAGACGCCCACTCCAAACCCAGCAGGACTATGACGTCACAAAGCTGTGTTTTGTGGAGGACTGGGTGGTCAGACGATGACATCACCCCTGCCTCCCCCCCCCCAAAGAATGTGGTCCTGACCTGGACCTCAGCACAGAAACACTGAGACTGATATGATGAGATTCCCCGAGGTCCAGTTTGGAGCTCAGACCACCCCCCCTCCGAATACAGAATCGGGGGTGTCATGCCTGCAGGGAGAGATAACCTTCAATCATTGCCTGCTTAACTTTAGATTTCACGCACCATCAAACGTGCTAAGAGATTACTGCGTGTCAAGCCAAGCCTGGCTTTTTCTGACCACAGACGGTGGTCGCCTTATATCCAGAGTCAGGTGCATTCTGGGACTCGCCTTCAGAAGGTTTTTTAATTGGATTGGCGCCGGTATCTGCTGGTGGTCTCAGGGTACGGTACATAAACCCAGTACTATTTTCGTTCTTCCTGTCATTGTGCGAGTGACATGATGTCACTTCCTGTGCAGTGTGTGTCTGTGTGTGTGTGTGTGTGTTTGTAGTCGTGATGTGAGAGGTGAAGAATGCTCCCGTGGAGAGGAGGGAGAGGTTAGCTCTGCGGCAGGGAGTGAGCCGTCGCCACGTACCCTCCCCCCCCCACCTCATTGTTTTACGCACCATCTGTCCTGGTCACGGCGGATGCAGGGTGCCGTCATGTCAGCCACGGTATGTTAACGCACGTCGAAGCAGAGAAGCCTGTCCGCACTGGGCCCTGCGATAAATCGCTGCACGCCTGTGCTCTGTGCAGCTGGTTCTCGTCGCTACACTCCTCCACCCCACCCCAAATCCTGCTCTCCTGTTTTATTTGGCGTCCGCGCAGAATGCGCACTGAACATTTATATAATTCCCCGTCTCACCATCCTGACATTGTTTGTATTGTATTACTATTCTACTGTATTATTCGCCTAAATTCACAAATTAGCATGCAAGCAACCAGGAGCAACTAGGAGACTTCCCAGATAAAAGAGATGGATTTACTGCTTTAGGCCAGAAGGGGGCGCAGTCATGATGGTCCTGATGCCCTGCTGTGTACAGCTGCATTGTCTTAGCATCCACCTAAGGGGAAGAGGAGATTGTCAATGCTTGCAGGCATTGTTTTTCGTGCTCATATTTTGGACATACCTTAGGCCACGCCCCTCAGAGACCCCATGACCCGGGAGTGGGAGGAGCCTAAACCCTGCCCCATTGTTAACAGGCCATGGATTGGGGTTTGTTTTCCTTGCAAGTGTAAACAGTGCATCCACTGACCCACTTTCCGGTCGGTAGGTGTTTTTCTTTTATATACAGTATGTAATATTTTTATCTCCAAAGACCAGCTGACATTATTTACTGTTCCTGGGGATTACTTCAATATAGTCAGCTATATGCTAGAATATGGTGACAGTTTGTTAAACCTTGCACACACACACACACACACACCCCCAGCCCAGGTCTATAAAAAAGGTGACAGCAGAGGGGGAAGCCGTTAAGGAGCTCAGCTTGTCATGTCCCAGAGAGGGGACAGGTATAGTAACACGGGCCGTGTTTTAGTACATATCCTGCTGTGTGGCCATCAATTCCCCCTCCCCCCCTGGCCCCACGTTGATGTGGTTTCCAAGGGAACCGGTATCCAACGGTTACCGCGCCGCACATCTGGAGATATCGCCGGGAAGCCCTCCGACCCACTTGCGACTGACGGGGACTTTGGTCTCCTGGCAACGGATGAATGCGAGGACACCAGGGGAGACGGTGAGGCGGACCCGTGACGGGCTGCCGTGCCGGACTGACAGAGACGGCGAGTGATTGGCGCCCAATGCAGGCTCGTTCGTAAGGCCCGGTGAGGACACGTGACGCCCATCAGGGGACGCTTCGTCTCGGCGCCACGAGCCAGAAGGGCTGAGGACTTCCTGTCTGATTCATTTAAAGAGATGTGAGAGACGGCGACGGCAGGGTCACGCAGACCGACAGGATGCTCGGGACGGGAGGAGCCACCCTGGCGATTCTGTAATCCCATTGGTGGAGCAAGGCAGAACAGGGGCGGCTTCTATGAATGTTTCAAGCCAGGGTGCATTCTGGGATATGGGAGGTTGAAGTTGAAGTGATTACACAGCTGGGTGTGCGTGTGTTTACATCGATCTACCCATTTGTCTGTCAGTCTTCTCACCATTTTTCTTGGGCAGGGTTATGGGGTTCCTTTTTTCGTATTATTTATTTGTGTGTGTGTCTGTGGCTATTCCTCTGTGGGTGTTATCTGCACTGTTTTCCATTCCCTCCCACCCCAGCAGCACCAGACCCCAGCCAGAGTCTTCCTGCCCTGACAAGCGAGTCTTGGTCTCGTCCCAGTGATCACATTCCCAGCTTCACCCCGTGATCCCAGCCCACACCTGACAGGGCCTCCATGCCCACAGTGGCGGCGTGCTGTTCTGCCCCCGGCCCCTTTACCTAGTAAACTGGCTCACGCCGCTTTCATTCAGTCCCACTAACAGGCTCAGGAGGACATCCCTCCCCTGACCGCGCGGCGGAATAAACACGGAGCCTATTGGCTGGGCGATTTACTTGGGAAATCGTCGGCATGCAGGAGGCGCTAATCACTGGCTTTCACGACAGTCCAGAAATACCCCGGGTAGAGTACGTCTGGCCCAATGCGTGACTGCAGGATTCACTTTTGCATCCCCTCTGAGCTCGTGCCACGCGGAAATTTCTGGTCGATGCCTACAAAGGATGGCATTTCAGGTTGACGTGCGGTTGATCAATCAGTTTTTGTTTTTCGGGGGAGGGGCTAGAAGATAACACAAGGGGGCATCTGTCTGTCGAGATCCTGGCTTCCATGTGAGCGGAAGGGGGTGGAGGGGGCTCATGTGATGTCTGACGTTGGGGCTGGGGATAGCAGGGGGAGCTTTGTGACAGTGTAACTTGGAAGCTTGTTGAGAAGCAGTGACCCCCCTCCCCTGGTGGAGGGAGGTGTCCCTGACCCCCCCCACGCACCTTTTCCTGGGTCACAGATGTCCTGACATCTGCTACCCTGGGGGCCACTTCAACCTTCAGTCTGGAGGGGGGCGGAGTCACCTGTGCATCCTAATGAGGACCCCAGTGACCCCTCTCATTTTGAACCCTTTACGTTAGTATAATGTAGCCGTGTGGAATAGGAACTGAATTTGTGGTCATAAGGTTGTAGGTTCTGATCCCTGGATGGGCCCTGCTGTTGTAGCCTTGGCCAGTCGGTTAACATAAAGTGTATAATCGTCAGTGTCCAGCTGCATAAATGGAGACTGAAATAATAATAATTTTGGGCTGCATAATGTGGTGGCAGTGGGGAGGAAATGTGAATCCTGGGGGGGGGGACAGCTGTACTGTAGGACAGGCTGTCTGATCTAGACTGCAGGGGACAACGTCTGGCTGGACAGAGGGGGACAAGGAAGGGACACGGGGTCATTGAGGAGCCCGGCCAGCTTCCGGGAGCTGGGATTCCAGCGTAAAGATCCCCCCCCAACTCTTCTAGCCCGCCACATCGACAGGGTGGGCTCTGACCCTCAACTGTTCTCAGTGATAAATTACCAGCTGACCCCCCCACATCTCCCGAGGGCTTTTTCCTTGCCTTTTGTCTGCCCCCCCATCCCCTCCACCCCTTGTATCCCAACCCACTTCCGACACCTTAAAACATTTGCCAGCTTTCAGAGTGGGCAGGACGCGCTCTCACTGGGCACGCATTGTGCGTGTATGGCAGCATACACCCCCCCCCCTCCATCCGCCACCCCCAGACACACTGAAAAACATTCCCTATCGGCGACAAAGGGGTAAGTGTTGAGGGACCTCCTCCCTGCATAGGACACCCTCCCCGCCCCTTTCTCTACGGGGGGGCAAGAATACCACTGAGTCTCAGGGACACATAGTGACAGCGACCTGCCTCAAGGGGGGTGCCACTGAGATGGACCCCCATCCAGAATGACCTGGTTTGCCCCTGGGGGGGGGTGTTCGCCTCATTCCCATTGTTATATAGAGGACAGTAACTCTGCTGTTAGGTTCCGTAAGAGATTAACCAGCATGATGAAATGGAGGATTATGGACCGGACCTATTTGTGTGCAGTGTATCTTCTGGACGGACCTATATTAGGAACTGGACTGACTGGTCTCAGAAGGGTATGCCCCTCCCTCCAGCCCCTCCCACATAGAAATCTGCTCCGGGTCACTGTGGGTGTAGACATAGAATGGGTGTTGGGGGATGGACAGGCTCACACCATGAGGGTGGGGCTGAAGCAGAAGTGCCTCCGCCCTTGAAATTCGTCCCCACCCCTCATTTTACACATCCAGAACCAGCACAGATGGGTGGGAGGAACGGCGAGAGATAAACAGAATATTCCAGATCGTAATGGTTGGGTCACGCTGACCTGACCTTCCCGTTACCCATAAGCCATTGCTGTCTGGCTCACGCTGAGTGAGTCATCCAATTCATTTTCTCCCCGCTGGACAGAACCTCACTCTGGACCAGGACAATTGTTGTCCTCTGGTGTTTGCATTTAGCTCTTAAGGAAATAGAATTTGATTTTTAAAAAGTGGGCAGTATACTATAGACAGCATTACCCAAGCCAAAATGGTGCATCCATGATGTTTCCCCTCGGGGGGGTAAGAGGGCCAGACGGAAGCTTATGGGTTGTTTAACCAGGACAATAGAGCTGAGATGCTCATTCGAGCGAGTTGGGGGTGGGGGCTTGACTTGGGGGGGCTGGGTGGTGCAGCCATTTTGTTGACCTGGTTCTGTACTTTTTCAGACCTCAGGCTGCTGTCCCCCCCATGTCCAAAGAGGGACAGGCCTGCCGGTTCTCTCCTGTCCAGGCGCCACTCTTTGTTCTGTGTCCCTGACTGGAATGGTAGCAATTTCTGGGCCCACGGCAGGATGATGGGACAGCATCGTGGACAGAGACAGCAGATTCTGACCGCGGCACCGTCCTGGACAGCCGCAGCTTGGATTTTAATTGAGAGCAAATTAACACCATTCAAAATGACAAAGAGAGCCTCATGTTTTAAACTGTCATTTTATCTGCGATTTGTACACAATGAATGTGTGAAAAATAACAGATATTCATGAGAATCCAGCATTTCTTTTTGCCCTCATTAGACTCCTGCCTTCTGTTAAATTTTATATTAGGGAAGGGATTTTCCAAACCTCTCCAAAATTGAAAAAGAGCTGCGGTTTTCATTTTTCTATTCTGCTGGGAAGCAGATGGATGCATACCATATATAGCCATTCTTCCTCACACTTCTTTGTGAAGGAAAAATCCGGAAAAACACTCAGCTGCTGCAGCACCCTGCAGCTGTCCCGTTTCCCCACTCGATGCTTTTCAAACCCACTCCAGAACCTGACATCAAGAACCCCCCCTCCAGTTGGCGGACTGTGGTTTCCGTGGTGATGGCAGGGATGCTCCAGGTTGCCACAGAGACACAGCTCCGGGAAGCGGGCTGTGGATTCTCCCGCACCGAGGAAATCGTGTGAGGCTGGGGGGGGTGGGGGGGTGGTTCAGGGAGGCAGAGCTGAAGGAATGGGGGGGGGCTCTCCCCTGTCCCCATGGCAGATGTCTGCTGGTGTCCCCCACCCTCCTGTTTTTCTGCAGTTCTGTTTCACCTTTCAACCTGTGTTGGAAGTCCAATCCGGTCATGAATAAGTCCGGATCCCTGGAACAAGCCTCAATTTGAT
>JAODLC010000066.1:1863521-1876020 GCA_026781145.1 Hippopotamyrus pictus | reverse complement strand
AAAGTCTGAATCTGAACCTGTGTAGTTTTAATTGGGGGGGGGGCTCCCCCCTGTCCCCATGGCAGATGTCTGCTGGTGTCCCCCACCCTCCTGTTTTTTCTGCAGTTCTGTTTCACCTTTCATCTTGTGTCGGAAGTCCGAACCAGTCATGAATAAGTCCGGATCCCTGGAACAAGCAACAATTTGTTTAATGGAGGTTCCGGGTGTTCGTTTGTGCGGGAATCCTCCTTTTTTTATCCTGGTGCCCCCTGACACCGGGCACACGAAACGCCATCTAGCATGTGCCATGTCCCCTCCCACTCTGGTGCCACGTGTGCATAATCTAAACGTAGCCTGTTTTGGGCAGGACGGGTGGATGGGTCTGATGGTTTTCAGTGGCTCGGTCGGTTCCCTGCTCCTGGCGTGTGCCGTCTGCCTCATTGATCATCTCTCTGTCTGCCATGACGCAAAAAGCCGTGAATAATTCAAATTACAGGATTGGCGCCTTTAAGAGAGAGAGAGAGAGAAAGAGAGAGAGAGAGAGAGATATGGAGAGAGTGAGAGAAAGGCTGGCACGGCGATTTGTAAATGTGGGTTTCTGTGCAAATGGGTCGGAGTGTGCAGTACAATAACAGTCCCTGCTCTGCCTCTTCATCTGGCCGCCACGTGAGCGGGCAGCTGGTCAGGGTGCTGGCAGTTCGGATTTTGCAAGCCCATTCGGTGGGAAATGGCCGTGTCACATGACAGGGTATGGATGTTTCTCGGGGGGGATGGGGCAGACCGATGTATACCCGTACCTCTGCTCTCTTGCATGCAGGAGGTGTAAGGAGCTATTGATTTGGGGAGTGTAAATGCGAATCAAGTCTAATCCAGTAGGACTAGATAGATAAGGTCCTGCTGGGGTTGGCTGGGTGGAGCAGAAGGCAGGATGTTGATGGGAGAATTTTCGGCAAGCAGCATTGAGGCACTTGTTAAGTCTATGCTGTGTTTCTATTGGATGAGTGAACCTGTTTATGGATTTTTGTCTCCTTCGCCTACACAGAATTCCAGTTGAGGCCATCACTGTCATTTCGACTTATTCCAGGATGAAATGGGGGTGAATTCCCAGTAGGCCTACTTGTCGTTCTCCCATCAGATGACATTCATCCATTTGAACCAGCATGAATGCTGACTGATGGATGCTTGTTTAACCAACATACCGTGTTCTGTTCGACTGAACACATCAATTGGGCTGGAGAGGTAAAAGTTTATCACCCTATTCATCTCGCTGTCTCCCCGATCTGTCCATCCAGGGAGTACCTCCTTTGTTTCTTATGAGAAGTCTTGAGTCATCACCTGCTGGGCAAATTTTATTACCCTCCTAGCCACCACACCCAATGCCCCTATAAGAGCAGATGGTTTGTGATGCGCAAGCCTTTGTCTCCCTGATGGGGGTGTTGGTAGCTGGGCATTTTGTGGGGTTCTGTTTTGGAAGTTTGGGCTCGCAGGAAAACTTGTGAAGAGCCCCTGTGGGTTTATGTCTGTCTGCTGCCGCTTGTGAGCTGCTTACGTGACAGGAAGAGAACTGGAGGACAAGAATGGGAAAAGGTGCCTCCACCAACCTGGGGTAGGGGGAAGAAGACTCTTAAAGCATATATTGTTGTGGAGACCAGCAGCTGTTTCCTGCAGGCGGCCTCCGCACTGAGCTTTGAGTTCCTGTTTCAAGGCAGCGCAAGCCTTTCAGCTATTTCCTTCCTCGTCCGTCTTTACTTCTGCCTAACTGCTTGAAAAATAATCCTCAGGTTTTGTTTTTTGGCTCGAAGCGTGAGTATGTACTGGGCGCATCTTCGGACAGCCATTAAACCTCAACTTAGTCCAGTGGTCTGCACTCACCAGAGGTCTAAGGTGATAAACACTGAGGTTCCTTGTTTGCGCAAATAAGGGTCGTGAGGTAGAGACTGTGCATGAGCCAGCTAGCACTTCGCGCGAGCGGTTTTAATTAGATGCCTTGCTCCTGGGGGGGCTCATTTCAGCTCCGCCCCTCATCCCAAGTTACCTACTGGCTTATGAAACACACCTGTGTGGCGCCCAGATGGCTGTGTTTATTGATACACGATACGTGAACTGATGACTCTCTGAATCGCGCTCTCCTGTAAAGCATGGCGGCTATGGCCCAGAATAAAGTCAAGAGTAATTAAAAATAAGGTGATCCCACCCCCCCACAGTGGCCCGGCGGTCAAAGCGAGATGCATGTTACAGGGCGGACCCCAAGGGGTGGAAAATTAATTCTGAGGCACCGCAAGGGTTTAGTCCCACTGCTACTGGATTAATTGGTTTCTGTTTTCGTCTCGTTTGCATGTACGCACAGTCCCCCCCCCACCTCCCACACTGCCACTCCCATTCTTATTGATTATCCATCCTCCTTCATTAATATCTGATGACTGGATTTCTGTCCTGTTAATCTATGCTTGCACCACTCTGTGGCAGAGATGTCCAGAGCAAGGATACTGATGTGGGTTCTGTCGGGTGTGTGAGGTGGCCAGGCTCATCATCATCTGACAAGTCGCTCTACGGTGCCACCTAGTGTCAGGTGTACAGCAATAGTAAGCAAAGCTCTCCTCTGTAGGATGCTACTTCCTGTACAGTGATGTCACTCTCTGAGTTCTGAGAACCTTTTATTTCCCTTAACGAAGAAACACCTTCTCTAATTTAATTTCAGTTCCTCTCCGTTTTTAACACTGCAACGCCATGAGTGGATTTCAGTCTTGCTGTGGCTCTAAAAAAGTTTGTGGTTTTCCACCCGTAGCTATCGGCTTAGACGACGCTCCTTAAGATACGCTGCTCAGTAAGACCTAGGACAGTGATTCGCTAATCCCTGCTAATTCAGCAGGGTACATGAGCCCTATTTAAATACTCGCTCGGGCTGTCGCTGGCTGTGTGCTTCTGGGTGGGCGGGGTAGGCAGAGTCACCCTGAACTTGCAAACACGCCTCATGCAGAGGAATCAGCCAATGAAACTCTGAAGCAGCCTGGAAATGCTGCTGTCATTGATATCTATGAGTGCCCTTCTGCACTGGTGCTGAGATGCAGAGAGTGAAGAATCTGGGAGGAGCCCAGGACATAGCCTCCCTTGCAGACACAGAGAGGAGACGTCACCGTCCTCTGTGCCGGCATGTTTTTTTTTGTGCAGAGTGTGTCCAATTTCGTCTCTCTTTTACTGCACGGCTAATGCCTCTGTGTTCGGTCTTTTAAGGTGACGCCTGTTAAACGTATTAATTGCTGTGGTTTCTGGGGGGGGATGTGTGGGATGGGTGTGGGGGAGGAGTTAAAAGTTTTCTGGAAATGTCTTGGAGGCGAGACCAGTACCGTGACATTAATGCGTTTTGTGTTGGGTCCTGATGCATCATTAATGATTAGCCCATTGCTGCCAGCTTGATTGTTTTTTGTTTGTCTTCTACATGCCCCCCCCCGGTACCTGCCCCCACTACTATTCATATCGATTATGTTTTCCTCCCCCTTTCCATTAAAAACATGAAGAAGGGTCATTGGGTCCAATCGTCCTACACAGTGTCCAATTTCCCTCCCGTGGGCCCGCCCACTTACATCATTTGTTTATCTGGTGCGCTGCTATTGGTCAGACTGCTCCTCATCTCAACCTCACACTTGATTGTTAGGGGGGGGACCAATCAGTGCTGTGATTAAGATGCTTTTACCCTATTGTTTCTGAAGTCTAAGACACCAGTGGGGTCTCTACTCGCAATTCTTGGTCCCCCCCCCCAAGTTGTATAGGACGTTTCTAGGTCACAGGAGCCTTTATGAATAATGAAACAAGCAGCTTGAAAAAGAAATTATTTATAGTGCATGGGGAAGTGAGTGAGGTGCACTCTTTCTCTGTCAATCTCTTCTTTTTCTCTTGTCTCGTCTCTCCCCTCTCTGTTGCTGTTTTCCATGTAGCAGAACAGTTAGGTTGGGGACCCGGGTTGGGTAGTGGGATGGGTCATTGTTGGGAATAGAGTGAGGCCCTCACTAGGGGGGGGCATGCCTGGCCATTGAGTCACCATCATTGGGCGGGGTTAGCTACTCTGGCACTCAGGGGGGTGTGGGGCAGTGGCCTGTTGTCAGGAACAGAAGCCATTGAGTAGAGAGAAGTTCTCTGTGTGAGAGGCTGGCAAAAAGAAGGAGGGACGGACATTTACCGGGCACTGCCTCAGTGTTCAGCAGGCTTTGAAAGGAAGCTGTGGGTTTTTCGGGGTGCCCGCTCACTCGTCCAGCATGTGTTTGGGTCTGGAGGGGATCGAACTGATCGATGTGGATGTTATTTCTGAGGCCGGCCCGCAACTGGCTGCCCAGAGGAAGTAACACAAAGAAACATGTGAGGGGTTAAGGCTTGAAAGGAAACTCGAGAGAAATCAAAGGTCAAGAAACAAGAAAACCACATTTAGCCAGCCGAGCTCGCCAGCAGCAAAGGGCACGGTATCCCATATTTACCCAGAATGTTTCGCGAGCATATAGCCACTACATGAGGGACAGGAAGCTGGCACAGCTGAAGAGCTTGATATGTGTGCGATGGGCACAGTGTTAAACCATGATCCAGAAACACATTTGTGCAGGTTTAATAACGTATCAAGAAAAAGGTGATCAGTCTACAGCAAGATCTCAGAGTAAGGGAGGTTGCTGTGCTGCCCAAGGCAACTGGGCCAGTCTTGTTAGTGTCCATCTGTTTAAGGATGTTTCAGTATGCTGATGCTACTCGTTAACAATGCTAACAAGCTCGGAGTGGCTCCCCTCTCCTCTCCCATCCTCTCAACTCCTCTCACACCTCTCTCAAAAATATACTGACTATTCTTGTTTTTTTTTTTCCTGATTTCTTCGCAAGCACCCATTACAGTACAACACGACGACCCTCCATGGAAGGTTAGCATTAGCACGCACATGCTTGACAGTTTATGGGTTTCCGAAAATACCACGGGAGAACTCAGTGGGGAAACCTGCCACGGGGGCCCTGGCGGCATGGCGAAGCCCTCCTTTGACCTGGTCCATTCCTCTGGTGAAGCAGAACTCGTCGCTTTCCCATTATTAGCCTGTCATCTGTAAACAACAGCCCTTCTAAAAAAAACCTGCTGTCCTTGTTCTCTTGGCCCCCAGACCATCACTGGCTCAGCTCGACTCTGTTTTTATCGTGGTGCTTCAGACCTAATGGCTGATTTAATATTGCCCCTCCCAGCCTTCCTTGCTCACCACCCACATCATCCAAATTGCGCCTTTATTCCTGTCCGATAATAATTATGACGCAAGGCAGTGGTGACTCTGCATCCTTCATGTACCTCATTACTACCCCCCCCCCCAAACCCCCCTCCCCAACTCTCTCACATTGTGTCCTCCTCTCCCTCCCCAAGGACACCAGCAGAATAGATCTGAGTCTCCGGGACGACGGCAGTGCCGTTCCCATTGGCCTGACCAGTTGCTTTATGGTTGTCTTTTACCATGTGCCCCAATGTTTAATTAAACATGTACCGCCATTGGCTGCCTCATGGATCAGATGGAGGGAACCTTTTTACTCTGACATTGCCGGATGGCAAGTGGGCCGGGAACGGCCGTCGCTGGCAAGCGGGGCCCTCTGCATTTTTGGCACTCTAGGTTTCACCCACTGTGTTTGCATGCAACAAAAGCTGCAAGGACCCTCTGTTGGTTCTGGAAACAAATGGGTTGTCTTGGTGCTCCAGTGGTATACGTAAGAAGTTAAACGTGGAGGGTAAAGGTCGCCCCTTTCTTTGCTTGAGGGTACAATGGTGCAGATTGTCTTGCCAGTGGTTCCCCGGGTCCTTAGTAGATGATGATGTCATTCTAGTACAGACGACCTTGGGGGTCCTTGGCTTTCTGCTGGTGATGTCATTTTCTGCCTGCATTCCTCAAGAAGGTCCTGGTTGATTGGTAACATGATCTCAATTGGTACCGTCTTTCAGTCCTCTTCTTAGTTGCTCTGTGAGATGCACAATGTACCCAAGTCTGACTTATCTTTGCAGGAAGCTTTAGACCCACAGTAGAAAGACATACCCAGTTTGCTTGGAGCAGGGAAGTGAAAGTTGTCAAAGCCAATGCAATAGGTGCTCTTGCCTGGTTGTACATAAATAAACTGCATTTCCCCTCCTCAGTACTAATGACCTTCTGCAGAACGTCGCTTACGATTGTGCTCGGGTTAAGGTGAAAGTAACTCGCAGTGACATTTGCCCTTTCCCTCATTTTTTTGGTCTGCCGAGTGGAGCAGGAATCCAATTTGAAAGTAAACATGTGGTTTAACCTCCTGGGCGGCCGCATGCTCACAGCAATTCTCCTCTTTTTGCAGGGCTGTGTACACGTATGAGGATGATGGCAACAACTTGACACTGGCATCATCAGGAGGTAGGTGGACTCTTTGCCATTTATCAGAGTGTTCTAGAGATCTACCAGAGACTCCTAGAGATCTGCCAGAGTTTTCCTGAAATCTGCCAGAGAATCTACCAGAGATCTGCAAGAGATTATAAATGAAATCTGCCAGGCAGTCTACTGGAGATCTGCCAGAGAATTTACATGAGATCAACTGGAGAGCCTACCAGAGCTATAACAGAGAGTCTACGGAAGATCTACTTAGAATTTACTGGAGACCCGTGGTGGAAATTTCAGGTCCAGAATGTAAAACTGCAGACTAACATTCTGTTTCAACTAGCCAGTACAGTATGAAGAGTCACATTCAGAGAGTACTCAACTGATTGGTTGAAACAAAATCTTGGTCTGGATTTTTAATTTCTGGTCCTGAAATTTCCACCTCTGCTGGAGAGTTCATGCTGCTGTGGGTTATGTTAGATGTTCCTTATCCCCATGCTGCAAAAATAATCATGTGCCTTTGGCACTCTACCATGGGTCTATCACTCCTCTGTGTTTCCTGCACACAGACCCTCCCACTCCAGATCATGAGAAATCTTACCTGGTATTTCCAGAATTCAGTTCTGCTTAATTTCAAAAGGGTTTAGATAATCCATAGAGGAGCCATTATACTTAGTGGCGACAAAGGTTGACTGCATGTGAAATATTTTATTTTACCATATCATATATCATATATACAGCATATAAGCCTTGTCACCATGATGACCTATTGTGAATCTTTTGGTACCCATGGTGCACCTTTATTTCCTCCCTTAGAGGGCGGGCTGCTGGAGGTCTCGGGGAAATTTGACAGCTCCCTCGTCATGTATGGCTTCTGCAGCCTCAAGGATCCTGCGGCTTCGCTGCCACGCTACATCCTCATCAACTGGGTGAGTGAACAGGCCAGGACACATGTCCCATCAATCCCTGCCAATCTCATAGGCCAAACTGATCTGCATGAGAGACTCCGCCTCCTCTCCATGTGACATGTCCAGAGAGGTAGCCTGCCGGCAGATCCCTTTCACCTAGGTCAGACAGTTTTCAGTGCTGTATCCTCGGGTGCTAATTAGCAGCCTGTTCTCAGGAGGACATTCACTCGTCATGGTTACAGGCATGAGTAATAGCTCCAAACCATAAACGGGCACAGATGCGTGATCTGAAAACATTAAAAATACGCTATTATTAAGTCTGTTATTATCTGGAGAGGATTATTATGTTGTTCTTGTCCTTTATCCATGAAATCAGGCTTTATTTCTTGGTCCAGTTCCTGAATTCGACCCGGTTTCTGATCGAGTCCCTATTACATTTCGCCCACTTGGCTCCTGAGCCAGTTGTGGAAAGTACACAAATTTGCTCTCCTACAATCCAGGGTTAAATTCCAGACTAGAATTGTGATTTCACTGTTTTCAGCGTTTCATCAATTAATATTCATTAATGTTATTCATTTGTGGGGGGAAAAAGGACTTATGTGCTATGATTTTTAACCAGCCAAATGTTACCGTCATTGGCAGTTGGAACTAATGGAAACACGGGGTTGACATGCACTAATCCAGGCTTATATAATGGAAAATTGCTAAAAGCTTGGTGTTCCTATTTTGAATATGTAATTATATAAGCTATTCTCATTGTCTGCCTGTGAATCCCCACAAACAAGCACCGGTGGCTAGCAGAGTGGTGCAAACGCAACTCACAATCAGACTAGAGGTTGATACTTTAAACGTGATGTGCATACAAAATTTTTAAAAGGGCAAAATTTTACTCCACTTTCCAAACTCAAACAAACAACTTGGTTTGCACAGCGATCGGTCACGAAGTGATCATGTGATATAATCGAGGAATAACAGCCAATCCAAACCCAGCATTTTATCACGCGCGTGTCCCCATTGGCAGGTTGGTGAAGATGTCCCGGACGCCAGGAAGTGTGCGTGTGCTAGCCATGTAGCCACCATCGCTGAGTTTTTCCAGGTCAGTCCTTCCAAGGTGAACCTCCCCGCCGGCCTTCTTCTCAGCCTCTGATTCTTGTTGTACCGCTTCGCCCCTGAGTGAGGTATCTGAGCCCCCCTTTGGTGTTTAAATAAGATCATGTATTGCTTGCGGGTATGTTTTGACTTGTCCAAGGTGACTACATTAATGACTCTTGTGACATGTTGGGAAACAAGATGATGGAGATGCAGCTGAGGACTCCATGTGGTGTGAAGTCTTCTGTATCTCCCGCCACCCCCCCCTGTCCCCTCCTCTAGGGAAAGGCATAATCCTGGATTATAATGCCGTAGGAGGCTGTCGTCGTATTAATCTTTGTCACTGCAGAGAGTTGCAATCCAGGATTAGGTTTTATAGAACATGTGTGTCTGGCCCCCTGAGCCGTACTGGGACCTCCATCCACCTGAGACAGGTGGTGTTACCCAGCCTTTTGTCATGCATTCGCTTACTTGCTGCCTGTCTCCTTTCCCTGCCGTTTGGTTAACCACATGGTTGTATAGGATGTTGGCAGAGGAGCCTCCATGGTGAGTCAGACCGTGACTCCGACTGTGTATGGTGTATGGTTCTTTCCGGAGGGACTCACACCATGACAGACACTCTCAGGCCAAACGGACACAATCCTGTCAAATTAAAAGCAAACTGATGCCAAACGCTTCTCATCGCACTGGTATTTAAAGCTGCGTTGATAGTGCACATCTCGAAACATGCATGCAAGTTACCGTCTTAGTGGCGCTGCTAGACCTAGACTGCTTATCTTATTGTTTCGGGCTGTTTTTTTTTAAGTGGGAAAGTCATGGGAGGAGATGCTAGATTTTAGCATTAGCGTCAGACTGGGTGGGAGTCATTGTGTGGAGTGTGGTTTAGGTTATGCTGTGATGCTGCTGTGATTTCTTGCACGGGTGGGCCTTCGTGGGTGATGTGGTTAACCCCTCCCACTTCACCATGCTATTTTTTTCATCCCATTTCATTGTCGATGCAAATAACACCGATGACATGAAAACGTCTTGTCAGAAAAAAAACACCATCTTGTGGTTTTCTTCACGGCCCCTACTCATATTTCATGCGTGACTTACCACCTCCCTCTCCCCGTAGGGGGTCAACGTCATCATCAACGCCAGCAGCGTGGACGACATCGACCCCTCTGCCATCGGACAAAAGCTGACCAACGGCACGACCCACGTGGCGAGTCCGGTGCTCAGTCGGCTGCGGGTGAAAGACGAGGAGCAGCCCGAAAACGTGGTATGTGGTCTGCGGGCGTCCTGACCGGGACGTGCTCCCGTTCGGCCTGGTTGATTATCCCTAATGCAGTTAAAGGGGGCTGTTTCCACTGCTTCTCTGGGATGTGATCCTGCGAACATGTGGATCCTGGTGATCACAGCCTACAGGCTCAGTTTGTCCTCTGCGTGGAACCAACATGGTGTCAAACGGTCAAACCACACTGCTGGCTGACTATCCAAACCACAGGAGGGGACAGAGGACATGCACCCTGCAGATGTGGTACACTGTCTCAATCCTTGTTGTCCCCTCAACAGGGCACCACCTACCAGAAGACCAATGCGGAGATCGAGATGAAGAAAATCAACAGAGAAGAATTCTGGGAGCAGGCCAAGGTGGGGTCTGATTCTCCGCCAGCTCATGCAGCTCTTCCAGACGGGTGGGGAGGTGGACCGGGAGGCTGCAAGCAGGCTTGATCTGGACCCTGCGATCCCTCCCTCCACCCTGGTCTCTCTCCCAAATATTTTGCTGCCTCATCAAAAAGTCTAATAGGGAAAGTATGGTGTACCTGAGACCTGGATCCGGTTTACCTGTGGGTGCTTGTGAGTCCCACCCAGGAGGAGGAATTTAGGACTCGGTTTATGGGCTTCATGTGAAGGTCATGCATGTTCGTCCCCAGGGCCCCAGAGAGCAGTCAGTATGGGGTCAGCGCGTCATCAAGGACTATGACCATAGCCAGGGGAGAGTGAAAAACATTCAGTGAGGTCTGAAGTAGTTAGGTCAGTAAGGGCATTAGTTAAAGATAATTATCGGTCCATCTTACTATCCCTCTGTGTAACTATCCTGTCTTTATTCCTATCTTTCAATATTCTTCTCACTCTCCTTTTCTCTATCCCTTTCTTTCCATCTCTCCATCCCTCTTTCTCTCCCCCCGTACCCACCCCTCACTCCCCACAGCGTGAGGAGGAGCTGCGCAAGGAGGAGGAGCGGAAGAAGGCCGCAGAGGAGCGGCAGCGGTTTGAGGAAGAGCGCATGGAGTTGGAGCGGCGAGAGCAGGAGGAGCGAGAGCGGCGGTACCGTGAGAGGGAGCAGCAGATCGAGGAGCACAGGTCCCGCCCACCACCCCGCACACTGCCCCACCGATAGCCACATCCCCTCCATATAGTCCCAAGTAACCACGCCCCCTCTGTCTGCCTGTATAGGAAGAAGATGCAGGAAGAAGAGGAGGCCAGAGAAAGGACACGAGCCCAGACCCTTATAGTGAGGACACTTCCATGAGTTTACTTTTACATTTGAAACCACAGAAGATTTTTCGCTTTTTATTCCCTGCAACCACTAATGAATCAGGGTTACTGTCTGCAAAGGACTGGAAGGGCTTTTTCTGCATGAGATGAAACTCCATCTGGACGGCGTGCTTTCATTTCAAAGCCCTTCCAGCCATCGCCTGTGTGAGCCAACGCTGAAATCTCTTAGGTTCACATGCTCTGCCTAGCTGCATTTCCGCAACATGACTGAAAACAGAAGGAAAAGTCGTACATTCTCCTGGGGGCTCGCTTCCCTTGTGGCCCACTGTCAAAACATAATGCAAACATTGTGTTAGCGGTCGTTTCTGGATGCGCCGTAAGGTGAAACGTGCAGTGGTGGTGTAAATGCAACAGACGCATAGCTTTCACGTGATAGATTGTATTAATATACAGGGTGAGTATGCTTTGCTGCCCTCTGCTGGTGGGAATTGCACGGCGAGTATTAAAACCCCCTACTCTCTCTGCAGACAGAGCCAAGCTGTGACGACGGTGCTCAGGACAAGAAGGAGTCAGAAGTGGAGGTGGGTTATTCTCGGAATATTCCATTAGGGGGCACTGTAAGCCCAAGACATAAAAAAAAAAAAAAGAGCTGGCAGGTTTTCAAAAAATTATTTCATCTTGTCTGCTGAGGTTGCTTATATCGCACTTTGCTGAGTCAGTAACATTATCGTGGGCTTCTTTTTCTGGAATGATGGATAGTTATCAGGTCGCACTGTGTATTATTTTCCAGGATTAGGGGCAGTGTGTTACTTACTAGCTGCTGATGTGGTACCACTCCCCAGGCAGTAGATATATCTGTCTCTGCCCAGCGGAGCTCTGACGCCGTGTCCTGTATGTGTGTCAGTAGGGCTGTGCGTGCATGTGGCTCAAACTGCGCTCGTGTCTCGTGTCAGGAGGCGGCAGCCATCATCGCCCAGAGGGCCGATAACCCACGGGAATTCTTCAGGCAGCGGGAGAAGGCCATGGCCACCGAACAGGATGACTCCCCCGTCTCCATCCACAGGACCGGTAAGGCTGTGGGTGAGGCTTATAAAAGGTGCGGGGATATTGGGGAAGGCTGGGGAGGAGCCAACCCAAGCCAGGCTCTGATGTCACACCCATCCGCCCACCTCGGTCGGTGGATCAAATAAAAAGGGACAGCCCACTTTCCACATCCACCAGTAGGGGGCAGGCTGCAGGTGTGTCAATTGCCGCGTTTCGGTTTTGTGGGGACGTCCGCAAGCCCGGTCTCCCAGGGTTACGAGGACATCCGCTGACTTCATGCTTCCTCATTCTGTTGCCCCGAGATGACCATCCTTACCCCACCTGTCAACTGTAGTTCCCTCAACTGGCCTGGTTTTCAATACTCTCATTGGACCTTTAGGAGATATGACCAGTTCCTGGGGTCAGAGAGGTCTGAGGCGCGGACACACCACACAGGCATCTCCTCCCAACCTCTCTCACCATTGCTCCTCTTTCCGTTCTGTTCTGCCTTTCCTTCCACTTCTTCTTTTTACTTGACACTAATTTCTGCAATGATGTTTCTACACCACTAGGGGGTGCCAATAACTTTCCTTGCTTTTCTGCTCTGGCACTGGTTCTTACCTTGACTCTCCCTCCCCGCCCTGCCCCTCCACCCCCTGCACCACTCCATCTTGTCTTCTT